>WAAE01017263.1:98533-161486 GCA_013400495.1 Nicator chloris
CACGCGCGGCTGCGGCGCGGTGCGGCCGGGGGGGCGGACACGGGTGAGGTATCGACCGGGCGCGGGGCACAAGGGCCGCGCTGGCTCACCCCGGCCGCACTCTGCCCCCGCCTGAACAAACACAGGGGCCTCCTGTTTGCGCTGAAGCTTTCCCCGAGAGCCTCCCTCGGTGGGCTGCGGCTGGGGCTCCACCGACCCCGGCAAGAGTTCGTAGCCCTGCTGCTGTGCCCCGCGAGCCATCACCATGTCCTGGCCTTTAAGAAAAGGTTGTAACCTCAGCTGGGTCTAAACTTAGCCACCAGCCCCTCAGCAGCACCGGGAATAGCAGTGGTATAAGGAGAGTAGGGTTACGTTTAAGCTGCATGACCCCTGTCTTGTCCCCGGCCCCAGTACCTGCGTGGTTTCCCCAGCCTGCCCACCCCCTCCGCTATCCTCGAAGCCCTGTTTAGATGAGCAGCTAGAGGGGCATTCCAGCTCCCACCACCCCCACCCGCTGTCACCCGCATCAGTGGGGATGCAAATCTGTCAGTCCAGATTTGCATCCCCACTGTTCCCACACCTTCCTCCGGGATGGGAGATTTGGGATTTGCGCGTGCTCTGGGCGTTGTACCTAAGGCGGGTTTGTCCCGCCGCACCTGCCCCGCACGGAGCCGGGCGATGGAGGCGGCAGGGCTCCGTCAGGGAGCCCAGCATGGGGGGCGGGGAGCCGGGCAGCGGCCATGCCAGGAGCGCTTCCTCCTCGCAGGCAGCCAGGGAAGGCGGGCCGAGGCGGCAGACGAGCAGGATTTCCGCCGTCACGTCCCGCGGGCAGCGGCAGCAGTGCCGCAGTGCCTCATTAAGATGGTGCTCACGCTGGCGCCCGTGGCCTGCCGGGCCAGCGCCCGGCCAGAGGCCCCGGCCGGAGCACGCCCGGAATAAACCCAGCTAGAGGGGGGGGTCCTAGCCTGGAGGAGGGAGACCTGCCAGCCAGTACCTCCCGTGACGGGGGGAATGGGGGACGCCTGGAGACTCGCTTGCTCCCTCGGGGTGACCCCAGCATCCGTGCAGTCCCTTTGCCCGTGCAACCATAGAATCATGGAATGTTAAGGGGTGGGAGTGGGCCTTAAAGATTATCCAGTTCCCCCCTCCGTGCCACGTGCACGGACGCCTCCCACTAGAGCAGCTTGCTCAAGGCCTTATCCAGCCTGGCTTCGAACACTGCCATGGTTGGGGCATCCACACCGTCCCTGGGCAACGTGTTACAGTGGCTCATCACCCTCACAGTAAATAACTTCTCCCTAATATCCATCCTAAATTTCCCCCCTTTCCATTTGTACCCGTTACTCCTTGTCCCATCACTACAGCTCCTGACGAAGAGTCCCTCTCCGCCTTCCCTGTAGGTCCCTTCGGATACTGGATACTACTCCATCCAAGAGGGCACAGGCTGCAGCAGGGGCGGGTGGCTACCTGCCCTTTGTTACCAGGTGAACACAGCGCATACCATCCTCAGGAGCGGCAGCGAGCCCGGCGGGAGCAGCCCCTGACCGGCAGTCATGCGGGGGTCCCTCCCCGCCTCCTGGGGCAGGGGCGCAGCCGCCCATCCCCGCCCTGGGGACAACTCCCCGCAAGGACCGGTGCACCTTTCACCACCGCCACCGGCACCACCAACCCCCTTGGGGTGGCTCGACGGGAGGGTCGCTACGGACCCTCCGTTCCCGCCGCGGGGCCTTTGTTAACGGGGGGCGGCGGAGCGGGGGAAACAGGGGGGGTCTTCGGCCGCACCCGCACCACAGGCGCACGTAGCCCGGTCCGGCCCCCGCGATGCCATTCGACGGCGTCGCGGCGGGGCGGGCCCCCGCCCTACCCTCACGCGGCTATAAAGGGCGGCGGAGAGGCGCTGCGCCACCTTCTCACTGCGCGCCGGGCGGTTCGGAGGCAGCAGGTAACGGCGGGGCGGGGGAGATGCGCGGGGGGGAGAGAGAGGCGGCGGGGGGTGGGCGTGTGAAGCCCTCTCCCCACACACGCACACCGCCCACCGGCAGGGGGTGCGGCAGCCTTCGGGCGGAGCGGGGCCGCGTGGCGGCGGGGCCCACGGGCACAAAGGCGGCGCGGCGCAAAATGGCGGGGGCGGCGTGAGGGGGGCGGTGAGCCGAGGAGGCACAGGGATGTGAGGGGGGATGGTCGCCGGAGGAGGAGGGGGCGGATGGTCGTGGGGAGGAAGGAGGGTTAATCGCCCGGGGCGGGGGAGTGATCGCCGGGGGGAGGTGGGGCTAGCTCTGAGCCCGGGTCGCCCCCTCGCCCGGTCTCCGGGCTCGTCCCCCCCATGCCCGCTCCCCGCTCGCCCCTCGGCGCGGGCGAGTCGTTAACGGCGCCGGGTGCGGGCGCGGCTGCGGCTGCCGGGGGCGGTCGTTGCTGGTTCCCCTCATGCCCCTACTGGTGGTTTCTGCCCGCAGGAACGTCCCGAAGCGGCAAAGATGGTGGTTAAAGTCGGAGTCAATGGGTGAGTGCCGGGGCTGGGGCGGGCAGCGGGGATTTGGGGGTGGGGGGTGCAAGGACGCCTCAAGGGCGCGGGGGAAGATTTGGGGGGAGGGAGAGGTTGAATCCCGCCGGTCCCGCTCCGCCGGCGCCCCCCGGAGCAGTGCGGTGTTGCTGACTCATTTCTCTTCGGGTTTGGGGTGACTCACTCCGGAAGGGGCTGCCGTTACCCGGTTGCCCCAGTTTCCCTCCGCATTCCCGGGGATCCCTGCAGCTCCCTACCAAAAGGTCTCCCGGTGGATCGTGTGTCAATGGCAGCCCTGGGGATGTGACCTTCTGATGCTGGGGCGAGGAGTAACCGGATCCCTGGGGCTCTCAGTAAATTTAGCGATTGACCTTTCCGGGGCAGGGGTCGCTCTTAATCTTTAACCGGGGTGCCTTGGCCTTTGGACGAGCTGCAGGGCTCCCTCCCACCCTACCGGGCAGGGAGCAGCGGATGATCCCGAGGGAAGGCTGCCAAGGACTGCCTCCCATGCCCAGCTGGGCTGGTTCCCTGTTGTGCCTCCTCACGCATGTCTTTCTCTCTCCAGATTTGGCCGCATCGGCCGCCTGGTCACCCGGGCTGCTGTCCTCTCTGGCAAAGTCCAAGTGGTGGCCATCAACGATCCCTTCATTGATCTGAACTACATGGTGAGTTGCTTTGCAGTGCCCCCTCTGGGCCGTTCTGAGTAGGGCTCCTCTGGATCTGTTCTAGTAACTTCCCAGAGTGTTAGAGGATGATGGCAGCCTAAGTCCCTGACCTTCTACTCCCTCTCTCTATTAGGTTTACATGTTCAAATATGACTCTACTCATGGCCACTTCCGGGGCACTGTCAAGGCTGAGAATGGGAAACTTGTGATCAATGGAAATGCTATCACCATCTTCCAGGAGTAAGTATCTTTTTCCCCCATTGCCCCTCTGGAGATTGAAAGCAGCTGTCCCATGGAGCAGCACTTAAAATTTTGTCCCTCCTTAGGCGTGACCCCAGCAACATCAAGTGGGCAGATGCTGGTGCTGAATATGTTGTGGAGTCCACTGGTGTCTTCACCACCATGGAGAAGGCCGGGGTGAGTATGCCACAGAGGCATACGAGAGAAGGGATAGTGCTGCTGTTGTGGGGCACGTCACAGTGTACAGAGATGCTCAAGATGGGGCATCTTGAAGGAGAAGAGATTTGAAGAAGCGAGCTTGGAAGGATCCCGAGTTATGTAATCCTTCTCTCTCTCCAGGCTCACCTGAAGGGTGGTGCCAAGCGTGTGATCATCTCTGCCCCCTCTGCTGATGCTCCCATGTTTGTGATGGGTGTCAACCATGAGAAGTATGACAAGTCTCTGAAAATTGTCAGGTAAGGAGAGAGGAACATGCTTTCTGGCCTGGAGCTCTCGTCAGCTGCCAGGGGTCTCACTTCACCTCAGTGGAAGTGTTGCCTCTGTCTGATATGCCTTTATCTCTCTACCCCAGCAATGCTTCCTGCACTACTAACTGCTTGGCGCCCTTGGCCAAGGTCATCCATGACAACTTTGGCATCGTGGAGGGTCTCATGGTAGGTCTGCAGCTTGGTGCTGAGGAGGGTGACCTACCACAGATCACCTCGTGTGAGAGGGAAAGCATCTGTACTCCCTGTGTCACCTGGGATGCTCTTTCTGGAGAGTATTGACTGTGTTCTTATTCTCGTGCTCTTTCTTCAGACCACTGTCCATGCCATCACAGCCACACAGAAGACAGTGGATGGGCCCTCTGGGAAGCTCTGGAGGGATGGCAGAGGTGCTGCTCAGAACATTATCCCAGCATCTACTGGAGCTGCTAAGGCTGTGGGAAAAGTCATTCCTGAGCTCAATGGGTGAGTGCTGTCCCTTCTCAGAGGTGTCAGGAGGAGGCAGAACATTCCTAGGCTGGCAGAGGAGCACCAGATGCTGTTCCTTGCTGACTCAAGTTTCTCACAGGAAACTTACTGGAATGGCTTTCCGTGTGCCAACCCCTAATGTCTCTGTTGTGGACCTCACCTGCCGTCTGGAAAAACCAGTAAGTGTTAGGGATGAGGTCCTAACAACTTCTAGATGTGCCCCTGCTTCCTCTGAGCTCTGTATTGCACCTGGAATTGCCCTCTATGCATCCATCTTGTCCTGAAGATGTGATCTTGGTGAAAAGGGCACCTGCTGGGGCGATCCCATGTGTGTCTCCTCCCTCCTTTGTCCTGGTGGACATCTTGTGTGAGTTGGGATCTGAGCATCTTGGATCTGTCTCTCCTCAGGCCAAGTATGATGACATCAAGAGGGTAGTGAAGGCTGCTGCTGATGGGCCCCTGAAGGGCATCCTGGCATACACAGAGGACCAGGTATGGAAGGCCTGCTCTCTCAGCTTGTGGTGATTGGCACTTGCCTCCTTTTTCTAAAAGACTTGGCAGCAGCTTTTCCAGGGTCCTGGTTTGGGCACTTGGATACTATGGGCAACCATATGCATTACAATTTCTTGTGTTTCAGGTTGTCTCCTGTGACTTCAATGGTGACAGCCATTCCTCCACCTTTGATGCGGGCGCTGGCATTGCACTGAACGACCATTTTGTCAAGCTGGTTTCCTGGTAGGTCAGCCCTGGGGGACACGGGGCTTGGCACAGACCGGTTACAGACTTGGATCCTCTTGGTTACCACTGGTGATCCAGGTGGATACACAGACCTCCTCCTCACTGTGGAGTGAGATTGCTTCCTACCTGAAATTACTGTAGCTGCCTCCTTCCCCCTGGGAGGTAGATGGGAGTTCGGTTGTGTGGGATGGGGCAGAGGAGCAGGAAGAATGGAAGAAGGGGTGCAAGAAATGGGTCAACCTGACAGCGCCTGTTTTCTGTCCCCAGGTATGATAATGAATATGGATACAGCAACCGTGTTGTGGACTTGATGGTCCACATGGCATCCAAGGAGTAAGCTGAGCACACAGCCCCCCCTGCTGCCTAGGGAAGCAGGACTCTCCTTTGTTGGAGCCCCTGCCCTTGTTCACCACCGCTTAGCTCTGCATCCTGCAGTGAGAGGCCAGTTCTGTTCCCTTGTCTCCCCCACTCCTCCAACTTCTCCCCGAGCCTGGGGGAGGTGGAGAGGCTGATAGAAACTGATCTGTTTGTGTACCACCTTACATCAATAAAAGTGATCACCATCTGAAAAGCCTTGTCTGTCTGTCTTGTCTGGGGAGATGGGAGGAGGGGGGCATGTATGTAATGATCAGCTGCAGGTGCCTGCATGGCACAGTCTCTGCAAGCTGCAGTGAGGAGCTGGGGAGTGCACCCTGCTGAGCTGCTTGTTCCACATGGGAGAGGGAGAGCCCAGACTCCAGTCCCTGAGCCAGGACAAGGTGTGGTGCAGGGCTGTGCTCCACAGCAGGACTCCTGTGTGGTAGGATGGAAGGCAGCTCTGTGGCTCCATCCGCCCAGCTCTGGATTTGCTTGTCTGACGGGTATATGCAGAATAAAAGTGCTGAGTGAATGACTCTTGCATTTGGTTTGGTAAGGGGTACAAGAAAGAAATTAATTCTCCTTCCCCTTCCTCAGCAATTGACAAGGAAGATACTTCGTGGTGTTACAATGAGGGTATTTCACTTGCTTTTACCTTTTAAAATGAATTGACTTTGCCCCAGAGGAAATGGCTGCCTAGGGACGTGTCGGAGGCGACTGTCGGCATGGTGGTGGCTGGTCTTAATTCTGGCTTAACTCTGTGCGTAAGGAGGGGCAGTTGCAGTTAAGCTGCTGAGCAGTAAATCTCTGCAAGGTGAGTGTCAGCCTTCTGCCTTCCTGCATTAGTTCTGGAAGCAGGAATGCTGCTAGGCAGGGACGGAGCCTTCCGTGACCTGTGAGCACTAGGACAGATAAGCAATGCACTGCACAAAATCACGTGGCCCTCCATTTTTAGCAGCTTAATTTAGCATCTCAGGGCTGATGTGTTCTCTCCCTGGCAGGCACGTTTGGAGCTGTTGTCTGGACCCAACTGCTTTAGACCCTGATCTGGATGCTGCAAGGACAGAAGCTGGAGGACTTAAACTCTCAGGATCAAGGTATGCTGGATGTGGTTTCCCAGAGCCGCTTATCTCCAGCAGTTGGGCTGTGTAAGAATTAAATGTTTGCTGGACTAGAGGGTGATGACTCAAAGTTATAGTGCAAAGAGAAAGCTGAATAACCTGCCTATGGATAGGAACTGGGATTCTGAGCAGCTTGTTAGCCCTGGGACTGCAGAAATACTTGGATTACACCAGAAACGGCCCTGTTATTGGAGCTTTAGGTAACTCTGGCTTCAAGTGGGAGCTGCCTGGTGCTGGAGCTCACTGGAGGCAGCCCTCCTGTGGAGCTAGGTTTCTGCTGGGGGGCTGTGTAGCCTGGAGACCTGTCAGGATTACAAATGAGTCTTGGGTTGGTCCCATCCTGTCCTTGATTGCTATGCCTGGGTGCTTTGAATGGCTGTGCTGTGTGCTGCTGCCTGCATATTTGTGTTCATGCCAGTCAGCACCTCGCTTGATAATCTGGAAGTGCAGAGAGGCTACTGAAACACCTCAACGGGGGAGGGATGGAGGTCCTGTTTTCCCATGTAAAACATATTTTGAACTAGGTTAAAAGCTGGAACACTTCTACGAGTCACCTTTTTCTCCTAAAAAGCCTTATGTTTCCTAAGCAAGATAAAGCTACCTGAAAATTGGTAGAGCAAAGAATTCTTGTTATTTAACAAGCATGAGCCCTATCTAACCTGAGATCAAATTGCTCTGGGAATGAGCAAAGTGATACAACTTCGGGGCGGAGGAAGACTATGTGCTCTCAGACCAACAGCTGCTGGGAATGTCTTGAGTAAAGGTTCAATTCGTTTTAAAATACAATTTCAACTGGTTTACAATCTCATCTCTCCTAGAAAAATTATATGGTATTGAGGCAAGGAAAGCCAGCAATCACAGCCTTTAAAACATGGTTGGTCCTGTATGGAAACGAGGAGAGTGAGTGTGGCAAACTAGGCATGCAGCTTTTGGACTGCCTGGAGGGCTTGGTTTCCTCTCTCTAATATAACCTCCCTGAAATGCACAGCTCTTCCAAATCCTTATTTTGCATTCAGACACTGTGCCTGCAGATGGCACCACAGCAAGGCCCCTCTGGACAGATGGAAAAACTAGCTCAGTGGCCAGCCTGTCTGAGAACTGCAACCCTGACCTAAAAAAACCCATGCAATTTTTTTTTTCCCCATCGGTTTGCAAAATTGACAATTATGACCGTGGATGGCATTGAGATAAAGATGGGAGATGTGCTGTGGCAACTGCTTCTGTCTCTGGAGAGTTTTCCCCCAGGTAGGGGAGCTCTAGGTTTGTTCTGACAGTGTGTCTAAGGAAAGCAGATAAAAATGCTTGGTCAGGCAAGGCAGGTGCTCAGGCAGACATAGAGAGGCTCTCATTCAGCAAGGGAGTGAAAAGCGATTGTGCCATTTTGCTGGGACAAACCAACTCCAAGAGCAGCTGCTGCAAGCCAGAATCCATCCTGGTTTGTGAGCACCTTGCAAGGGGAAGGTACAGAAAGACACTGAACCTGGCTGAAGGGTTGACTCTGCCTTCCTTGGCTGGCCAGGCACCAGGGCTCACTGCGCAGAGCTGTGGTAGGAGAGGGATGCACCTGGAGAAGCTCTCTGGCTGACCCAAGAGACAGCTTCTCTGATGGGCAGCCAACCATTGCTAGGGCTGGTAAGCTCTACGTTTTATTCTCCTTTTTTTGAGACAGCTAGGGGTAATTAGCAGTGGTGTTACAGAAAAGTTTGGTTTTATGGTAACTTTGAACATTTAGAGAAATTATTTTATACTTCCTTGGCATTTGCACCGACTACTACACATGCATTGCTTCCCCAAGAAAGGTCCTCAGACCATGTTCACGTTGAGATGTCAGCATGAAACTTCAGCATTAACGATGATGCCATGTAGTGAAAACCAGCTTGAGCAGATATGGAAAATAATTAGGTTAACTTGAAAAATCACTACAAAACATAGCAAAATGGTGACTGTGTAAGCACAGTGAAAAAAGGTCTTGGACATTTAAAACATCCCGTATCCACTTCTGAAGTAAATCAGTCTTTGAGCAAAGCAATTGACAAGACCAGGGCAAGGAAGAGGAGATACAGGTCTCTGAAAGACTTACAACACAGTTACAAAAGACAAACATCTTAAAGGATAATGTTTCAACCTCCTTCATAACTGATGCCATTCACAAAATGCAGGTTCGTGACTTAGGGTGTGCAAATACCC
The DNA here is from genome assembly GCA_013400495.1 of Nicator chloris. Lineage (NCBI taxonomy): Eukaryota > Metazoa > Chordata > Aves > Passeriformes > Pycnonotidae > Nicator > Nicator chloris. Next base: position 107,274 of record WAAE01017263.1, read on the forward strand.
CTGCAGGCTCCAGCAGTACTCACATTTCATCAAAACCAAGCTGCCTACCTTTGGAGCAATGACAATGTGTGCATGCTGCAAAAACAAGTAATTTGTTACTTACTCTTCTGAGCTGAATGTAATCTCTTACTCTAGGACAGTTGACTTACCTCCATATATTACCTTACTACAGAAGTATCATCTTCTTGAGGGAGTTAATTAAGTGTTCCCTAGAAGGAACAGTAGTGCTGGGTTATACTTCACACCGTAAGATTTGAAAAGGCAGCTGTCAAAAAGCAGAGGCTGTAGTCAAATGAAAATAAAAGAAAAACTCATAAATACTAGTAAATAAAACTTAGTAACCTAAAGGGGGGAAAAAAAAAATTCTGTGACAAACAGAAAAGGAAGGCTGAAAACCTCTTTCAAATGCATCTTGGAGATAAGAAAGCTGCCAAAGAGCTGTAAGATGGTGTGGGAGTGATTAGGGAAGCTTAAGTCCATGAATGAAAAGTAAAGTTGATGTTTTGCCATCAGAGGAGCTTTGGGGTGTTGCCAGACAGGAGATTTTCCTCGGCAGCAGTGAGATGAAGCCACCACTGAAAACTGAAGCATCAGGTCTTGAGAACGTCTGTGACATGAAGGGCAGCAAACCACATGTGAGACTCGGGTGCTTATCAGCATGAAATGGATGAACAGGTAACTGTGCTGCAAGGAATTCCCACTCACGTCAACATCTGCCCCCTCCTCCCCCCGTGATGAGAAGCAATGGAATTTAGGAAAAAACAGGCTGGCAAAACCTTTCAAAGAACTGCCTGAGGACAGGGAAGACTGCCCTCTCCAGGCAAGGCTGGTGGCAACTGAGAGATGTGAGTGGCCAGCATCTAAGGCCATCTGCCCCACCAATCAACACCTTCAGAACAAGTTGGAGCACGGGGTGCCAAGGTGTGTTGATTATGCAAAATGACCCAAAACATTCCGCCCTGAATGAGCCTGTGGAAAGGTGCAGAAGGATCTTGTGACAGAGTGACTGGGTTATTAAAATGCTGGATGAAATTCAAGGTTGCTAAGTGAGAAATACTACATGTAGTGGGAGACACAGCTCTGACATTGCAGGTGTCAAAGCCCTCTTTTGACATTGCCCAAACCTCCAACAAACAAGTGAGTAACTTTTGTTGACCTTGGTCTGAGTCCTGTGACAGAAGGAAATAAAAAAAGGCGGTTTGTAATCCCTGCAATCTCCATTTTTTTAGTTGCCACGTTGGATACCAGGTTAGGTGCTGGACACCCAGTACCAAATCTCACATGGCCTTCAGCTTCCCCGTATCCTCAGAATCCTCATATGCCTTAATCAGCCTAACTAAACTGCCATCTAGAACAACATCATGAAGTGACTTTAGGCACGGTGCAAAAACGCTCATTTGTCTTTCTTTTTAGGAGCCAAGTAACTAAACTTTTCACTTTCAAAACATTTTTTTCCAGCCTGAAAACATGGTTAGATGTCTTTGGTCCTATTCCAATTTCTGGTGCAAAGCAGGACAAAGGACACCAATGTCACATGTGGATAAAAGATGTTTAAAGACATCTTCAGTGTCTGGCTGAGAACTTGCATGATTGCAAGCTCCCTAGGTCTTTCCAACCCTTCTGTTCTCCCAGGCAAGGTCGGTCATTATTTTTTGCTCTTGGACGTATCTATGCATGGCTATAAATGTATGGCAACAGAACCTCTCTTTCCACCCTGTTTAGAAATATTCTGTAATGCCTCTTGGCACTTCGGACTGAGATATTTAGCCCTTTTGAGAGTCTGTATCATTTCTACTTATCAAAAATGGTATCAGTTTTGTCTGTCAATTCCTTGTCCTTCTATAAATATTACTTAAACTGCAGATTTTTCCATTCCTTCATGGTTTCTCTCCTCCTCCCCCCTCCACTGGTTTCTCATTGGATTTTGTCCATGCCCTGTCAGACTAAGCACTGACGTCATTTGCTTGCCCATCCACCCAGGCTTTTCTTTAAATGTCTTCCCTGATGCTTTTAAAAACTGACCTGGGCAAACCATGGATTTTCAGCCAGTGCTTTTTTTTTTCAGTGTGGAGGCTACTGTGCTTTGCAAAACACCGTTTGCAGGAACGCAGCGACCGCGCTGCGCTTTACTTTCAGTGTTTCACTCCAACTCCCCAGGCAGCCTCAGGCTTTGTGTGGGGGCTTGTTCATCCCTACAACACCCCATACACCCCACACATTAGTGTGCTCCAAGTCATCTCTGCCTGGAACTGCAACAGTGCTCAGCTGGAGATCCTGTCAAGCATCCTCCTTATTGCTAACTGCCTGGAAAGTGCTTCATCATTCCCTTCTGACCACATTCTGCATTTTCCATATACAGAACAGACTTATCTGGTGAGTACTTCTCTTTTTTTTGCCTTGTTTTGATTATTTTCCCAATTTCAGCTAATAAAAAGAAAATATTACTGTTAGGATTGATTTTTCTTTAAATATAACTAGAACAGCATGTTAGCTCCTTAGACATTCCTATAGTTTTCTCTGAGGTGATATGAGCAGATGAAGACCTTCTTTCATACAGCTGAATTATTTTGTTGTCCCTCTATTCCTTTTCTTCTAACCACAGTTGCTGTAGTTGTTACAAAGATTATTTTTGTTATTGTAGGTCAAGCTCTATTATTATTTCTATTAGTTATTCTTATTTCTAAGTACTTTTGTCACATGGCCACTTACTCAAGGAAGTTAACTCACTGAAAGTTATCTTATGTTACTAAATCATAGCTCTTTGAAAAGCACTGCTCTTTCCACGATCTGCAAGTTCACTTATTTCACTCTAAGGAAAACCTACAGAACACCACACAGTTCTCAGCTGTGACATTTTGTCCTGGCTGCTGTCTCCATTTGTTTCTTGGTTGATCCCTTGTCCTTAGGCAACCATCAATCTTAACCCAATTTCATCTGTCTTAAGGACGTCTAAAATCATTGCCTTACTTGGGCATGCCATCACTCGTAAATTGATGAGAAATTCCCCCTGGCACAGCATATTCTTTGGTATTCCAAGCCAAGGTCTCCCACTGACAACACAATTTTCCTTGTCAAGCAAAGCAGGGAGGTACTTACAAAATAAATCAACATGTTTTTGGAGGGGGGTTCAGGAGTATATAAAAGACCCCTCAATGCCTTGATGAAACTGTGTGTCAGAGCATGTTTGGCTATCAGCTCTAGAGGTAATATGACTTCTAACATAGCTTGTAAACCAAATTCACAATGGCTCTTGCCTATTTGTTTATCCAACAGGTTAGACTGATCTAGCACTTCAACCATATGGCTGTGACCCTTAAAAATATCAGTTAAGTACATTTATTCCTGACAGGCCCTGGTGATTTCTATTTCTTCTTGCACTTTGCCCAGATGCAGTCTGCTCTCAAAGCTGAAAATGCTGCCTCTTCCCATCTGTTGGGACATTTGTCCAGCTTGATCATGATGCCTTTACCATCACTCCTGGCATTAATCACCACGTGCAGCAGCTTGCCAGATGTTTTCAGGAGCCTGTCCATGCATCACCCAGGTGCATTCCCAATGAGACAGCACTCCAGCGTGTTCTGCATTAATTCTGACCTCTCCTCTTGAAAGGAGGTTTCTTCCCCGTAGCCAGAGTACTTGACCTACTTGACCATCACATGTGAGTTCTGGGACACCCTGTGTCACAGGTACCTGAGACACAACAACCATGAATGTATAAAGAGTATGGCCAAAGGTAAAAGGCTTAGCAAAGCCAAGCTCCCAACTCAAACTGAGAAACAAGAACAACTTTCTATGCAGCTTTGTCTCTTGTCTGAGAAACATGATAAGTAAAATAATAGAACAGGCTAGCAGGAATCCAAAGGTGTTCTAGTGAGGGCTGTCAGCATCGCATTTATGTCCATCCAAGGAATCCTGACATTGGGAAAGCTAACTCACACAATCGCAAGTCACGCGGGATGAGTGACAAAGCTCCTCCAGCAGAAGAGTGCTGGGTGGAAAATACAGGACCTTGACTAACTCGACAGACAAGTCAGTCTCTTTCACTGATATGATCTAAAAGAGATAGGATCCAGGAATGAGTGAAGGGAGGGTGCAGATTCACTTAACACAAGGAAGATGTGGGCTACTTAGTGGTTCGGTTTCCTGAACCCTCTGAAGCAAGCACCATCCCACACGCATGTGGTCAGGTGCAAGGAAAGTGATGATCCTCACACTCTGTGTGGGAATATCTGCTAGTATTTATCAAGAAATTCTGTGGGCCTGGTCAGAATCCCAGAATTGGTAAGGTTGGAAGGGACTGCCAGTGGAGTAATCTGGTCTCAACCCCTCTCCTCAGAGCGGGGGGTTGCAGAGTCATCCCAGAGCACATGGCACAGGATTGCCTCCAGACAGTTCTGGAGTATCTGCAGTAAGGGAGACTCCACAACCTCTCTGGGCAATCTGCTCCAGTGCTCAGACACCTGCACAGTATAGAAGTTCTTCCTTTGTTCAGGTGGAACTTCCTGTGTTCCAGTTTCTGCTTGTTGTCTCATGTCTTCTTGGCACTGCCAAGAAGAGGAGCCTGGCTCCTTCCTCCAACACCCAGCCTGCAGATACTTATAGACATTGATGAGGTCCCCTCTCAGACATCTCTTCTCAAGGCTGAACAGGCCCATCTCCCTCAGCCTTTCCTCATGAGGTGCTTCCTCACCTAATGATCTTCATTCCCCTTTGCTAGACCTGCTCCAGGAGGTCTCTCTTCTACTGAAGAGCACAGAACAGGACACTGCACTCCAGACTCGCCTCACCAGGGCTGAGTGGAGCCTCACCTCCCTCACCCTGCTGGCAATGCTCTTCCTAATGCACCCCAGGACACCACTGGCCTTCTTGGCCACCAGGACACACTGCTGCCTCATGGACAGCTTGTTGTCCACGGGGACCCCCAGGTCCTTCTCTGAAGAGCTGCTTCCCAGCAGGTCAGCCCCCAGCCTGTGCTGGTCCATGGGCTTATTCCTGCCCAGGTGCATTTGCCTTTGCTGAATTTCAGAAGGTTCCTCTCTGCCCATCTCTCCAATCTGTCCCTCTGAAGGGCTGCACAGCCCTCTGAGGTACTGGCCACTCCTCCCAGCTTGGTGTCATCAACGAACTTGCTGAGGAAGCATCTACCCTTCATCTGAGTCATTGATGAGTAAGTTAAACAAGGATGGGCCCAGTACTGAACCTTGTGGGACACCAATAGTGACAGGCCTTCAGCTAGACCCTGTGCCACTGACTGTGGCTCTCTGGGATCTGCTGTTCAGACAGTTTTCAATCCACCTCACTGTCCACACTTCCTAAATTAGTCTATGAGGATCTTGTGAGAGACAGTATTGAAAGCCTTGCTGAAGTTGAGGTACAGATCCACTGCTCTGCCCTCATCCATGCAGGTAGTCTTGTGGTAGAAGGCAATCATGTTGGTCAAGCATAACTTGCCTTTAATGAATTCAAGCCGACTCTCCTGTTCACCTTCTTGTATTCCACATGCTTAGAGATAACATCCAGAATGAGGTGCTTCATCACTTTGTTGGGATTGAGGTGAGGCTGACTGGTTTCCTGGGTCCTCCTTCTTGCCCTCTTTGAAGAGTGGAGTGACATTTGCTTTCTTCCAGGCCTCAGGTCCCTCTCCTGATTGCCAGACCTTTCAAAGGTGACCGCTATGGTGTTCACCAGCACCTCAGCATTTGTGGATGCATCCTGACAGGGACCATGGATTTATGGATATTCCCTTTCCCTAGGGGATCTCTAACCCAATTCTCCCTGCCCAAGGGAGAATCTTCATTCCAACATTCCTCTTCCCAGATCTCCTGGGTCAGAGATTCTTGAGGGCTGGTCTTCTCAGTGAAGACGAATACAAAGGAGGCATTCAGTACGTCTGCCTTTTTTGTGTCCTCTGTCACCAGGGTCCCCGCTCTATTTAGTAGCAGGCCCACATTTACCTTAGTTTTCCTTTTGTTTTTACACATTTGAAAAAGCCCTTCTTGCTGTCCTGACATCTCCTTGGCCAGACTGAATTCCAGATGGGCCTTACTCTTATAAAATGCACCATTCTTGAGCCTGGAGAAAGTGGTGCTTGAATACTGACCAGTTCTCTTGGAATCCTCTTGCCTGCAGGGCCTGCTCCCATGGGATTCTTCCAAGGAGGTCCCTGAAGAGGCTAAAGTTAGCTTAAAGCCACGTTGAAGGCAGGGCCTCTGAGGATGAGAGCCCACCTTTCAGATGAATCCCAGGGATCACCAGGGAAGGGGCAGAAGAAGTGACTGCATGCCACAGGATCAGAAATGCATTCAGTGGGGAGCCAGGACTCACTTCTGGAGCATGCCTGGCACTGCCTGCTGAAGTCCTTTGCCAAGAGGCTGATCTCAGCATGGGGAGCATGGAGTGCAGCAGCCATAGCAGAGGCCTGCATGTCTCACCCCAGCTCAAAGGCTGATTGTGTCCCTCGGTGCCACATGGAGCACCTCATGCTCTCAAGGGGGTCTGTCCCAACCCAGGGACAGCTCTTGCCTCAAGGGAGGGATTTTGTGCCACTCCTGTCCACAACAGCCCAAATGCTGGGGAGGGAGAAGGCAGAGCAATCACCAGCACCTTTCCTGACTGCCCAAGTCTCTGCCAACATGGACTTCTGAGGGGTAAGAAGCTGATGAACCAGTCTGCCTAAATATTCAGTGGGAAGACCTTATTGCCAGTCCAGAGATGCGATCCTGAAAGGATGTCTTGGACAAATGTTCAAGAGGTCAGCACTCAGCAGCCAGTCCTGAGCTGAATGTTGACAGAGGGACTGCCCAGATGCATCCTGCCATGGAACCCCATTCAGTCTGTGCTTGGACTGTTCTTGGGCATTAAACATTCACATTAATGCACCAACACTGAGATAGACAGGACTTGATATTGCTTCCTGAGCAGGCACTGCTGAGAGGTGTCCTGGAAAAGAGGCGACATTAGGGACTCAAGAAGCAACACAGCACCGAGCAGTTCCTAGGCATCACAGTTCCCAGCAGGGAGCATGGTGGAGAAAAGCAGGCTCGATACTCCCCAAAGAATGAAAAGGAGCCCACAGAGAAGGACTCAATAGATAGAGGGACCACATCTCATTTCAGCATCAAAGATGTGAGGTCACCACTGCTGGACAGGTAGGTAGCCCAGCTAACACTGGAGGCCTTGGGCTGTGCTGCCTGAGAAATTGAAAGAAACACTGAGAAATTGGTGAGGCAAAGGATCCATGTCACATATCCTGCCAGAGAGATCTGTCAGGCTGGTGGGGGAACAGAGCCTCTTGCTGGTGATACAATTCACCAGCATCTTGCACATGTGGGTGGCAGAGATTTTGGTTTCACTGCAAATGGAGTCCTGGCAGGCAGTGTGGGACCAGGGTCACCATGTGTCCTGGGACACGGGTGTCTAGCAGCACCTGCAGTTCCTCTGGGCAGTGACTGCTCGAGGCAGAGATGTCAGTCCTTCTGTGCTTCATGCCTGAAATCTCTCAGGGTATGTACTCTGCAGTCTCCCAGGTTCCTTAAGCAGTACCAAGGCAAAGGTATGCACGTCCTGGATTATGCACGAGGGAAGCCAGAAGTTGTCAGCCAGTCACAGATCTCTCCACAGGAAAGAAAGACAGAGAGCCACACTGCAAAGACACCTGCAGGAAAGGCAATTTGCATGAAAGTGAAGAGCCTCCAGGCAGGATAGGAAGTGATCCCTGATCTACCGTGTGTGAGGCGTCATCACATGAAAGTAGAAAACTGAAATAGTAATGTATTTCCTCTGGCTTTAGCTCTTTTAGGTAGAAAAATAAAGGGACGAGGGAAAGAAATGGAAACAGTTGAACCAGGTGGCACGGAGGTGAGGGCCATGGCACGCACTGAGGCACGCACCTCCCATCTACCTGCACACCCAGAGACAGCCAGGGCTTCTGCTGCTTCCCAGCACCCGTGAAACACTTTCCCAACTTCCTGCAAGAACTGAAGACGGCAGTCAGGAGTTACAGCCCAGCCACAGGAGCAGACCACAGGCTGAGGAACTGCCATTCCCCAGCACCAGCAGCGTTCCACCTGCACCCTGATTTCCTGTTTCCTGCTCAATTCTTCTGCCATTTGCATTCACATCCCTGCCAGCTCTAACCAGCCAGCTCAGCCCCTGCTGAAATGCCAACACATGCCTTAACACGTCGTGCAGGCACGGGCAGAGCACCTCACCCTGCCCAAACACGGACACTGTGCTGGGGCGCATGGATGCCACAGTGCTCCCAGCTCAAGCACCCAGCAGCATCACCACTCAGGCCACTTCAACAGAGACAAACTTGCAACCCTCAGCCCCCATTTTATCTTCCATATCTAATCTTAGCGATGATCCAAAAACTCTACTGCCATGTACTTTCTCTTCCCTTCAGTACCTTTAGTGGGAAGCACTTTTTCCCCAGAGCTTCACCTGCCTTGGCTGTGCAGGCTGTGCCCACTTCTCAGTGATCACACTGCCTCTCAGGAGGCTGCTCGCTCCCTCCTGACACCCTGCCAGGCCCCAGCCTCCCATCACCACCACTGGAGGAGCAGGTGCTGCAGCCAGCTGGGAAAATGCCACAAGAGATGGTGGGACAGGGGATCCCCCACTGCAGTTACACTGAGGTGGGATATGGGACTGAGGGCAGGCAGGAAGGTGCTCTGGGATGCCCTGGTGTGGCAGAGGCCGGAAACAGGAAGGGGAAGGTTCACAAGTCACAAGCCAGGATCAATTTCATTTTCAACGCCTCAGCCTCTGCACTGATGATGCTCCAGGTTAAAAACAAGGCAGCCCATACAGCACCAGTGCCTGTTGAGGGCCAGTGGCTCTCAGAACAGGGATCTCACCACTGTCCCAGCTGCCAGCCCCACCTGGCATGCCCAAGGGATGGGACTGTCCCACGGGGAGACCCCATTGGTGTGGGCTTGGGGTCTGATGGACGACAGCCCCACCTCAAGGCACGCGTCGCCCGCGGCAGCACAGGGAGAGCCCACACCCAGCGAAGCTGTAGAAAAGGAAATTGTCCCATTTAATGACCTCGCCCCCGTAACACAGACGTGAGCGCATCGCCGACGGGCGGCAAAGCAAAGTGCACAGTGAGCGGGACTCAGCCCCCGCCCTGGAGAAGGCGCGGGAGGGCTCGGGGTGCCCGGCACGGTGTGGGGACCAGCCAGGTGCCCGGCCAGCAGCAAGGACAGGGAGGAGAGCCCCGGGCTCGGTCCAGTTGGCACCAGTGTCAGGTCCAGTTTGCAGGGAGGTACGGCTCTCGTTCGGCTCCGGGCAGCACAGGGAGGGCAGGGGCAGGTCAAGCGTACCAGGACGGAGGCCAGAGGAGGTGGGTCTGGGGGCGCCTGGGAACACGTCCTGCAGAACGCCACCGTGGCAGGTTTGGAGCCTCCCTGCCCGAACCACAGTTTAACCAAAGCAGGGAAAGGGAATAGAGAAGGGGCTGAAGGCAGAGCAGCCCAGGCAAGGGCCCTCAGGTCTATCTAGCTATTCCCATTTGCAAGGTATCCGGTGAGGGGGTGCACGGGATCTGCCAAGCACCCCAAAACGGGAGTGAGCCTGGGTGACAGACGTTTACCAGCAGTTCCACGTCCCTGACAGTCTCTCCCAGGTGTGACTCAGGCAACCCCGTGCCAGGAAAGGGGTCCGAGGGAGCTGGGCCTCCCCTCATTATCTGATGGAAGCATCGCTGGGGGGATCACGGTCGGATTCCTCGCTCTCCTCATTCGGGGCCGACTCGCTGTTGGAGGTTGGGGTGAAGGCAGGAGACTTTCTGTAGAGAACAGTAAAGGGCAGCAGTCACAGCATCGCCCAGGGGGAGGGAAAGGACCCAGTTTGGTGTGGGCAGAGGTCACCAGAGCAAGAAGGAGAGAAGCTGAAGTCCCTCTTTGGGCATGTGTGGGTCTGCAGGAATCCCTGGGTGCTGGGAGGGTGTTTCAGAGGACATCAATCAAGAGCATGAAGCAGAGCTGGGGGAGATGCTGGAGGGCCCTGCCCAGAGCAGGATCCTGACAAGGTACATAAGGCTAGGGGTCTGTCAAAGTCCACCACAGGGGTCCCCAGCCCGGAGCAACTCTGACTCCACATGCCTTTGGGGACTTACACGATGTGCCTGCACAATGGCAGCTCCTCTCTCCATCAGGGGGTCTCGCTTCATGTGTCAAAATTGACTCCTGTGTGTCTCCTACCTTCTACAGAGGTGGCACCATGACCTGTGTAGAGGCCAGCCAGGATTCCAACAGCCTCTGGGAATGCCCTCTCTCCATGCCACATGAGGGCAGGGCAGGAGTACTGCCCAGTCCTTCAGCTCCCTCTCGCCACCATCCTGGCTTCAGACCCAGAGCACAGGTGTCCCGGCTCTCCTGCTGAGGCTCACCTGTCCCCAGACTGGGTGATGAGCCGCCTGCAAGTCTCCATCTGCACATCCAAGCCTCGCTTCATGCTGCACATTTCCATGTACTCGTGGAGGTGCCGGTTCATGTCGTTCTTGGCTGTGGCCAGTTCCAGCTGCTCAAGGGAAACGGTGCAGAGATGATACCAGGGCATGTGGTGCAGGGCAGTGGGCATGGCCAGACCGAGGGCTGCCACCCACATTACCAGTGACCTGCTCCAGCATGGTGTCTCCCTCCCCCAAAGACTCACTCCCCCATTTCACACCCTTCTGATGGAAGCCATGTGCCATGGCCTCCCCATTTCCTCCTCCTCTCACCTCTATTTGGTCGATGGTTTCCTGGTACTCCTTCTCACGGCTCTTGAACAGTGACTCCGTGTCCTTGATCACCTTCTCCAGGCTGTCATCCTGCTGCTGAGGAGAGCAGACAGCGGGTTTAGAGGCAGGCAAGCGTCCAACATGAGGAACCAAAGGCAAGAGAGAGACAAATCAGAGAAAGAACTGGCAGCATTGGGAAAAGAAGAAGAAATATATACAGTGTGGTACAAATAAGACAGGAGTCAGTCCTGCCAACGTGGACTTGAGAGACTCAGGACTCGCCACACTGGGCAGTGACCACATCAACCTGAACAAGCCCAGCACTGCATTGAAGATTTGGAGAGCACAGACCATTCCCGAGCACGATACACCCCCAGGGGACTGCCAAGGTCTGAAGATTTGGGATGACAAGGGCTTTGGCTAGACACCAAGGCCTCTGTTTGGGCAGGTTTGCTGCACAGTGGGTAGGTGGGCTGGAGAACACGAGCAAGGATCACCAGAGACCAGTCCAGCCAGAAAACTCTTCTGGATGGGCTGTGGCTCTCCCCACGTGTGTGCACCTCGCCCTTAGCACACCCCTCCGGCTACAGGTCTCTGGCCTGTCTCTGAAAAGGAGACCTCGGCAGGGATGCTGTAATGTATTCATGCAGAAAAGGCAGGAAAGCATCTGCACAGGCCTGCAAAGGGAAAGGGGCTGAAACCTGGTCTTTGAGAGAGCATCCTCCCAGGCTCAGGCAGGATCGAGTGTCCCAACCCAACAAGACCTCAGGGCCCTGACACCACGGTTACCTCCCCCTGCACCTCTGCGGCTGCAATGGCATATCCGGAGAAGTCCTCCCAGAGGAGCAGCGTTTCTTCTGTCTCCTCCCACGTGAGGCTGTCACAGTCATCCTCAAAGTCATATTCCCTCCTGGGCACAAGGGAACAGCACGTCAGCACCCAGCAGGAGCACCACAGCAGGCAAGGGGCTGTGTCGGTGCCAAAGCCTCGCACCCCGCTCACGGGCAGGGCTGCAGCTCTCGGGGGTCTGGCCAGGGTGAACTCAGGTGTGCCCAAACCCAACAGCTGATGGGGAAGGGGCTGGCTTTATGGTCAGGAGCCCCAGCAAGTTCAGGCACAGATTCTCAAAAAGCGGGAAGAGGGGCAAGAGGAGGGGAGTCGGAGCTCCCACTCTCAGCATAGGCGGGCTCAGGTCTCCCAGGGGGACAGTCCCACTGTGCCACAGAGCACAGGGTGAACATCCTCCACAGCAGCATCTCTCATCTTGCCCTCACTTGGGAAGGGAAGCCACAGACTACCCTTGCCCTCCCCATCCCGGGACCAGCAGGGAGCCTGGTGCTGGAGCCTGGCTCGACACCGTGGGCAGAAATGCACTGCAGCCACACTCACAGCTGGTTCAGCATCCTCTGCATTTCCTCATTGATACTCATGGCCGTGGTCTCGTCCTCCTCCTCCTCGTCAGGTTTCCGGGAGGCATCGCTCTCTGACAGCGAGGTGTCCTCATCGCTGACCTGCTTGCGCTCCCGCTTCCGCCCCACCGAGGCTGGGACCTTAACGGGAGACAAGTGCAGAGACTACAGAAACGAGGCCGGGTCCGAGGTCAGGAGCATTTGGGAGGAGATGGAGGGGAAAGGAATGGTGGAGGGACAGAAAGGCAGGGAAAGAGAGAAAGACAGAAAGAAAGGAAGAAAAGAGAAAGAGAGAGAGAGAGAGAGATGGGCTCATTATGATCAGGTTAAAGATGGGTGCAATGGATAAAACATGGTTTTAGCATTTTCTAAAATTAAAACTAAGCAACTAAAAATGGAATCTATGATAAGAAAAAAACAATGTGGTTTTACTGCAGAAAAACTCAAATCACCCACCACCCCAGTCCAGAGACAGGGAAACACAGTGACAGAAACAGGAAAAAAGAGACAGTCTGAAAAAGGTGAAATATGTCAATATTTAGAGTCCGACCTTTTTTATAGAAAGTTTAAAATTTGTAAAATTTCTCAACTGAATGGAACTAACCAGTTGCTTCTGTAGGGACAAAGAGCGAGACAGAAGAGCAGCAACATCCAGAAAGAGAAAAGAGACAGAGACAGAGAAGAGAGACAGAGAGAAGATGACGGAGAGGGGAAGGGAAAGGAGAGAGATGGAGTTAGAGACAGACGCTCAAGCAACTTGTCTCCCTCCTGCAGCTGTTCCCCTAGCACTGTGGGGTCCCCAGGCCCAACACAACAGGTCAGCAAGAGGTTGAGGGGACTCTCGATGTCCAAAGCAACATCTGGAGCTTTCCACCTCCACTCTTTGCCTTTTCCCTGGTGCTCCCGAGAGAGACAGAAAGCAAGGGACTGCAAGGAGCAAGGGCAAGGGTGACCAAGCGTCTCCCCTAGCGGGGGGCTGGTGTTGTCTCTTCTACCTCCTTTGGGATCTCTCCACCCCAGAGCTGTTGGCTGAGTCTGGAGCAGCAGCGAGCGCTTCTCACCTGAAACATCTTGATCATGTCCTCGCAGTTCCGCTGCTGTGCCACATCACACAGCTTGGCAGTGATGTCAATGCGTCGGCAGATGTCCATGTCCACCTTCATGGCCTTCTCCTGGATCTTGGTGTCCAGCTCCGTGATGTTCTGAACCCACGGCACCACAGGAAGGGGACACAGGAGGAATGTTAGACAAGACAGATGGCAATCGATGCCCCCACTTTCCCCCTCATGCAGGCCTGCTCCCACATCCCTGCTTTGCTCACTACACCCTGGACCAACCCTGCCAGTGCTGGATGTGCCCCACCAAGGAACTGCTTTTCTACACAGCCACACCACTTGGGTAGGACACTGCTGTGGGCTTGGACAGGGATTAGGGACTCACATTGCTCATCAGCCCCTTGAAGACAACAAGCTCTGCCTTGAGCTGCTCCACCTTCATGGCCAGCTCCTCCTGGCAAGCTTCAGCCTCCTGGGCTTCCTGCGCCAGGGAGAGAGAGATGTGCAAATCAGCACCAGTGTGGGGCAGCTGGGGTGCAGGGGAAGGGGGAACAGCAATGCTCACCTCCTGCAGCTCAGTCACCCGGTCCTGAAGCTGGACACGCACCGTGTACTCCTCTTCCCATCTAGGGAGACAAACGCTGGTCAGATCCCATCGGCCTCGCCTCGCTGGCTGCCAAAGGGAGAGGACAGAGCGGCAGCTGCTCGCCCCAAAGCTATCCAAGAGCGGGGGATGACAGCACTGGGGCGGGAAGGAGAACGTGCCCAGGAATGCATGGCCTCTTGTTTTCAGGCAATGGCAGCTGCCAAGCCCACCAGCACCCCCCACCACAAACCCTGCCCCACCGCGGCCGCCCGCCCTGCGATGGGGGGAGCTGGGGACACCGACCGCAGGCTCTGCACGGCAGCTGGGCCGCACACCCTGCCACGCCGGGGCTGGCCCATGGCCCGTCACAGCCCACCAGCCTCTCCACCTGCCCCTGAGCCCCACAGCCCTGGGCACAGCAGCTCCAACACTCAACAACAGGTTTGCAGACGTATTGCAGAGTTGCCCCCATCTGCACCATTTTTGCGACCACGTTTGTGCGTCTGCAGTGTCGCAGTTCAGGCTGTGCAGAAGCACAAACCCTGATCTGGACACCAAAGCACCTCACAGTGTGAGTGACCACGATGTGCAGGAAGGGCTGCTCTTCTGCCTGTCCCAATGCAGAGGGCTGCCCTGTGCCAGGCCACGCCGCCTGAGAAGGGGCACAAGACTCCTTGGCTCTGCTGCTGCGTAACAGGCTGGATTAAAGACTGCTGTTTTATCCCACAAGCAGGAAGGATTGTGCCACTTTATGCCGGGCTGTCCGGTGGGTATTGGGCTCTGCAGCTTTGCAAAAAGCGGAGCTGCAAGGCGCCCAGCCTTGCTGTGCAAAGACACATCCCCTAGCAATTATTATATTTCACTGCATGAGATCAACCTCTTGGGTCATGCTGCAGTGTTGGCCCAGCCCACGGTCTGTTGGGAGGCCATCAAGCCGTACTGCTCTTGGCTAAATGACGATCCCATAGAGCAGGGTGGTTGGCATGTGCTGCGGTGCGGCATGGGGCAGGGCTGCTGCATTCTTACCCAGCTCCTGGCTCTTCTGGGAGAGCCAGATTTTTCTGAGAAAGCGAGATCACTCTGGGATAGCAACCAGAGCTGGGCCCTTCCTGGTGCTGTGAGGTCTGGTTTCTATTTAATGCCTGCAAGCACCAACACAGACAGTGCGGCTCTGCACAAGGATGTGAAAAATCTCTCCTCTCGCTTACCCACACCAAGTTTGAACAATAAATCCTAATGTCTAGGAGGACAGAAATCATATGAAAAGCCCTCACATTTGTTATCTTGGAGTATCTGCATGATCTGATGATGTGGGAGAGCCCTGGCTTGTGAATTTCTAAGCTCTTAAAGATAGCAACACTGCTCCTTACTCAAACAAGGACAAAAGTGTGCACTCCTCATGTTGGTGTTGGATCCATACCACAGCTCCAGAAGGGGAATCAGTGTGTTCCCATCCCTTTGGAGAAAGTGAGATGAAGGGAAAAGAGAGGAGAAGGTTAAAAGGTAGAATTGCCCTTATATGGGAACTGCTCAAACAAAGCTCCCTCCCCAGGGACAAAAACGCCTTCCACCATAAGAAAAAAATTTCAGCATCTTTCTCAGTGTGGCACTGCCTCTTTTTTGGTCCCCGCCTCCCTCTGGGTCTCTATATAGCCCAGACTCACTGGGGACATAAAGCATAGCTGCAAATCCTGCTAAGAGTTCATTTCACACCAATGCTACGGAAGATGAGCGCAGGTCACATACACACCGGCTTAAAAGGCACGAGAAAACAGCGATTCACCCCACAGGGGACAAACCCGTGCACCCACCCATCTTGAACCTCTCTCCTGCTCGTCTCCTGCCTGGCTCCTTCTCCCCTGCTCCCTCCTGCAATGCACCACTCCTAATAATAACCTGCCTGCAGCACTGCGCCCGCAGCCCCGCACGGCCGCCGGCCGCTGCCAGCGGGAAGCAAGGCTGCCCCACGACCCCCGATGTGTGCCAAGGGGAGAGGGGAGGCCCCTCCTGCACTGCTGCAAAGTAACAACCTACCCAAAGGCAGGCAGCAAGGGCAGGAGGGTCCCAGCTGCACGCAGACCTGACCAGCTCCTTGCCAGCTATGGGACAGCTGTCCCAAAGCCAGGGGTCTGAAAAGATGCGGTACTGTCCCTGCCAGATATGTCCCTTCAACAAGTGCACTTAGAAAAATCAACAATTCCTGCATCTTTAAAAATCCTGCTCACTGCAACAGGCACTGGGGTGCTTTACCCCATCCTGCAGGGTCAGTGCACACCGGGGCTTTGGGCTGCTCAGGGCCACCCCCCTTGTGCCACATCTGAACTATGTTTGAGCCCACCTTAATGGGGATGGCCCTGCAGCCTGGCACAGCTCCTCAGAGGGCAATGACAACCACAAAGACCTTCCTGAAGTATTTCAATAAACAAGAGGGCTTATGAGAAAGATGGAGAGACTTTGTACCAGACCTTTTGCCTGCAGTAACAAGAGGCGAAGGTTTTAAACTAGAAGAAGGTAGATCTAGATTGCACTTAAGGAACAATTTTTTATGATGGTGGTAAGACACTGGAGCAGGCTGCGCAGAGAAGTTGTGGATGGCCTATCACTGGAAATGTTCAAGGTCAGCACTTTAAGCAACCTGATCTAGTGAAACCTCACAACAGGGAAACCGGACTAGGTAACCCCTAAAGGTCTTCTCCAACCCAAACCATTCTGTGCCTCTAACACAGTGTCGTAGCACTACTCACTCCACGCCTCCAGGGCGTCCTTGCAACATCCAAGATAAGAATTACTTAATTAACACCGGTAGCAGGTGTAGCAGACAGCACAAACCTGATGAGACTCCCAGACGCTGAGCACTTAGCAGTTCTGTATGATACTCACAGGCACCCTTTGCCCCCATCCAGGCCACCTAATTTCAGTCTGCTTCTCCCAAGTGCAGCTCCTGAGAGCCTCTCTCCTGCTGTTGCAACTATTCTCATCCCTCCCTATAGCCTCCACAGTCCTCCTGGATCCCTGATTTGAATTCCAGGCCCCCTGTATCCAGAGAGAAGCTCTTGCTGCACTGCTCCAAGTGCTGTGGGGCACACGGCAGCAACGCTGTCCTGAAAAAAGCACAAGCTCCAGCACCCAAGCCATGAGTGAGAGAACTGGGAAGTCCTGTGTTAATATGGCCTCTCCCATCTGTCTCCAGGCAGGTGGCGAAGGCATGACACCAGCTGCATTGTCCCCATGGCAAATCACAGCCCACTGTGGCAGGGAACTCTCAGCTCCCAAGGGATGTTGGTGTCAGCCCCCAGCATGGAGAAGGGTGTGGAAATGGGATCCTTCTATCCCATTCCCCTGTTTGGGACCTGGCTCTACCCGTCAGAAAGTTCCCAGTGCTGGACAGGGTCTGGGGGTGGGGTCTGCTTTCCCCCAGCTCCTGGTAACACACTCCAAAAATAGATCCCACCAATAACATTGGCTCATAGCAGCTTGTGGTGCCCCCCTATCTCACCCTCAGCAGTCCCCCCGGTCACCCCCTCTGCAGCCTTCCCTGAAGCACACTTGCCAGAGCAGGACAACCCTGAAAAGCTCTCCATTCTCCCAAAGTTTCAGCAGCACCAACAAACCCAATTTGGTCCCCTCTGGCTGACCCACTTTGAGGCTCAAGCTTTGAGGCCAAAAAGCTGGCTCCAGCTTCCCACTGTCTGATCTGAAAATGCAGTGCAAGGAGTGCTGCTCCCCTCTGGAGAAGGAGCCTGACCACCTGCTTAATAATAAAAGGCCTTAGATACACGCAGCAGTTGATGGGAAAGAAGAGATGCCAACTCTTCCTTTCCATGTGCCTTGGTCAGTGCCTTCGGAGCATCTGACAGGCAAGTTTGCTCAGTCTAAACCTTATAAAGCCAAAAGCATAAGGTGTCACCTTGGACCCCAGCCTTGATCCTGGCAGCGGAGCCGTGGCTGTGCAGAACCAGTCAGTGGCACAGCTCCCGTGGGGAGTTGGGTGTGGAATCACAAACTTTCTAACTGCTTCTGAAGCCTCATAACGTGACTTCTGAAAAAACCCCAAACCAGTCGCTCGGGTGGTGTCAGTCGCCAGTGACGCCCTCGCCCGGCCCGCGCCCTGACCCCGCGACGCCAGCCCAGCCTGATCTCATCCTACGTGCGGATCCGGGAGCAGCCTCGGAAACTGGCCTGACACAAAAGCACTGCCGGCAAGAGGCGAGAGCAGCGGCCGCCCTGCACGGGAAAGAAGAACCGGCCAAGAGATTAGCTTTGCATTCTGCTTCACCCTTCCCCAAGGCACATGCCCAGCCACAGCTATTTTGGGTCGGGAGGAAAGCCCCCGAGGAGTGGGGTGTCCTGCCTCGGCTGAGGGGCCAGCTGGAGAGCACTGGCGAGGGAAAGGGCCTAGGAGAGGCCAGCCACCCTACTGAGGGGCTTCTCGACACCTTCCGACACATCCAGAGAACTCTCCTCTTCGCAGCAGCCTTCTCCAATCCAAACCCGCTCACTGCTGCATGTCCACCCTCCTCACCTACTTTCAGGCTGCTCCTCCTTCCTGAGCATTTCCAGATTCCCTCGGTTTTAAAACACAGCTCCTGGAGCCATTCCTGGAGTTATTTCTTCCCTGCTTAGAAAAGCATTTCTAGTCCCTCGGGCCAGGTTGGTAAGATGGAAAAAGGCTCAACGAACATCCCGAGAGGGTTCACACACCAGGTGGCAAAGGAGGAGACCCAGGCACAAACAAATGCTTTCAGGGGTCCACATTTTTCCTCCTGCTGCCTGCGGCCCGTGCTCCCGAGAAGTCTGGCCAGGACTGTGGTCTTCCCTCCCTGCTTCTCCCGCACGGCGCGCACCGGGCAGAGCCCTGCAGGATCCCCGGCCATGATTTCTGTCCCGCGGGGAATGCCGGCGGTGCCCCTCGCTCCCGCCGCCCCTTCTCACCTGCGCTTGTACTCGTCGCGCTCCCTCTTCACCTTGGCCAGCACGTTGTAGAGGGCTCGGATCTCGGGGGTGATGGTGTCGATCTGCACACCCACCCCGTCGGGGTGGACCCAGGAGACGCCGGGTCCCTGCACCAGGGTGGTCTCGGGCCCCGGGCCGAGCCGCCGGGCTTGCGAGAAGGACCAGATGGTGCCGGGCATGAAGCGGGAGCCGGCGGAGAAGGCGGAGGGTTGCCCGGGACCACCGGGGCGGGAGCCAGGGGACCCCAGCGCCCGGGCCGACCCCAGCCCCAGCCCCAGCCCGGGCCCCAGCCCCAGCCCTAGGGTGCGGATGGGACCCACGAAGCCGGTCTGCACCGCCTGGTCCCGGCGCGGAGGTCCGCGGCCGCGCCCGCCCGCCCCCTCCTCCAGCGCCTGCTGCAGCTGCTTCTCCAGCTGCCGGTTGCGCCGCTCGAGCTCGTGGACCTTGGCCAGGAAGCAGCGGAACCGCAGGTTCAGCGTCTTGAGGACGCTGATGTTGGAGCCCAGGTCGTTGCGGAGGGCCATGGCGGCGGGCGGCGCGGGGAAGGGGCCGGCGGGCGGCTCCCCGGCCAGGGGCTCGGCGGCGGGCGGCGGCGGCAGCTCGGGGCCCGCCANGCCCCGGGCGGAGCGAGCAGAAGAGGGGACACGGCAGATCCTCCCCTTCCTCTGCCGGCCCCCGGCTCTCCCCGCGCTGAGGGGCGGGTCGGCCTCTCCGGAGGGTTTCGGGGCGCCCGGGGGCAAAGGGACGCGGCGCGGTCCAGCAGGATTCCCCGGAGGGAAGTCCCTCTCCAACACCGCTAGCTGAAGCCCCGCCTGGTACCGATTTCCGTAACTAGCTCAGCCGCAACACAGTGTGCCTCTGCCGCCTTTTTAAATTTTTTTTTCATAGAATTTAGTGCTTTCCCAGCGCTGCCCCCCTTAAAGAGGGCATAACTTTGCCTCTGCACCCCAAATCTTCTCGTTATCCTCTCTCGAGCCCCCCAAGACAGCCCTGCCCCTGCTGTGCCCGCAGCCCGCCTACGGGGAGCTGCCGCTGGACAATGGCGAGCCAGCGGGCAGAGGAGGCTGTGTGGGGGCAGCCTCTCAGATACCATGCTTCCTCCTTCCTTGTTCACCAAGCAGCCTCGGGTCTTGTCTCATGTCCCTTATTTTAGCCTACTCTTTAGGTCATTCCCTCTTACCCCCTCACCCCGACCCCAGGTGAATTTTGCCGAAAGTGCTGGCGTCCCCCCTCACCCCATTATCCGGTGGGAGGAGACTGTGCACGAATCGATCACTACATAAATATTTTATGGATGTGGACACCTATGTTCCCTTGCTGTCTGTGTGCTCCTGGCCCATTCCCCCAGGACTTCCACTGAGGAGCTGAGCCGAGTGTGGCACTTGTGCAAAGCGGCCTCTGATGTCTCAGCTAAGCCATCTGCAAGGGGTGAGCGAGCAGTGCGTTTGAATTCAAAGAGATGCCCAGCACCACACTACGCTGGGTTCTGTGGAAGGAGCTGGGCGTGCTCCTGTGGGGCAGTGTGCTACAGCACTTCCCTTGGGATCAAAGGTATGGCTCAATCCCTACTGTCAGAAACTTCCGGGCTCCACTGAGGATGGCCAGCTTTGTGAGTCTTGACTGAGAGTCTGCCTATTGCATGTTCCCTGCTGCTTCTTCTCCAGGGCTACAGGTCTCCTCCATCCCTCCATTACTCTTCTGCCATCCTGGCCTGGGAGCAGGCCAAATCAAATTTGTTCCCCTCTCTTGCCTTGCTGTGTCCAGCATCAGTTATATCCTGTGTCCTGCCCATCTTCCCTGTCCTGCCCATGACCCAAGGCTCCCCACAGCAGCTCCCAACTGCATTTGTAATACTTCCTCTCCTGCCAGTAACCATCTGCATCCTCCCTGGCACACCCATGACCACTGGAACTCAACCGGATTTCAGTCACTCCAAGATGCGTTTAGGTTGGGAAAGAAGTCAGCTTTCCAATTCCATCACCTCCTTTTTAATGCTTTTCCTCTTCTCAAGCAGATGTTGCTTTGCTCTGCCTCTGACTAGAGAGGCTGAGTGGTGGCAAGCAGTGCTTTTGTCCAGGGAGAGGAGGGCAGGAAGGCAGAAGAGATCCCCATCTTCCAAAAACAAGCGATGCAACAGCAGCTGGTAGGGAGCAATGTGCCTGGCAGCAATGTTACCAAACAAACAGCCAGGGAAAAGAGAAGGACAGATGGACAAGAGGGATCCTGGCCACAAAGCTTGTTTTGAAGCAGCAGTGACAGCTCCAGCTCAGAACCTCCCAGCATGTGACCTTCAGCCACCGCTGACTCCCTCCTTCCTGCTGCCACGTCCTGCCACCCGCCCCCCACGCTGCCACAGCCTGCCTGGCAGCCCGTGCTTTCTGCCAGCATCCTCCCCCCTCACATACTCCTGGTTTTACCCCTCCACACCCTTGCACCTGGGCAAGCAGGGTCAGACAGGAGGGATCTGCTGCTGTGTGCAGCCAGCAAGGAGCACAGGCAAGAGCAACACCACAAACTGTGCAGCAAATGCTTTCCCAAGTTCTGCTTGGCCTGCTCCTGTCCAGCTGGGGAAACCCAGCAAGTGGAGCTGATTAATGAAATGCCAGTGGAGGAAGGCATTGCCATCCATCAGGAAATGCTTTTTTTACCAGGAGGCCAGCACAGCACTGGAGCAGGTGGTGGAATCTCCCTCCGTGATGGTTCTCGGTGCTCAGCTATGCAAATCCAGTGATGTGACCTAGTGCCGGGACAGGCCCGCTTGCAGCAGGAACTGGGCTACAGACCTCCAGCACCTCTTCCCACCAACACTCCTGCTGTCTCCTGGACAGGAGGCAGAGTGGAGCCTCCTTTTTTCTCTAACTTCCCTTGCTTAGGATACTTGCAGGAGTAAAGGATTCTTACTGATGCAGAAGATGACTGGGGCAAAGGGCCAACCTATTTGAGTTACTCCTGCAGAAACCCAGAAACTAGAGACAATCCTGCTACCCAAGGGACCACAGCACTCCTCCTCTGGACTTCAATCTCACTGCAGCACAACAGCTCCTTCTCCTTGTCTTCCCCTCTTGGTTCACCTAACACCTGGCACTTCTCCAGACCCTCTGACTGCTCCTGCCCCCAGTTTATCAGCTCAGGGTCAGCAGTGGCACTGCTGGACCGCAGCTGCTGACATGCAGAGCTGCTCATTACAGCTCTTAAAATCATACCTGTAGCCAACGTGAAAAAAGACACTTATTTGCAAATGTAGTGTTATTTATCTTCCACAGATTTTAAGGCCAAGAAAGAAGCACTGCATTTTGTGACCCTGTGTAAAACAGACAGTGCAAATTCCTGTAGTTTAGATCAGGTACTTGTGTGGGACTCTGCCTCTAATTGCTGACAGCACAGCGAAAAGAGATTAAGCCTCTACCACTATCCTCCATGGGCAAATCAAGGTAGGTTCCCCAGGTGGCAACCCCCCCATTAAAATCACCTGTCTCCTTTACATTTGCCCATCACAGAGGCTCTTTTTGTAAGGCATAGGTCTCCTTGGTGTGTCTGTACCCCATCTCCCTGCTCCCCTGTTGTATAAGACACTCCCCTTTCCCTCCAAGTACCTCGGTAGCACCTTCTCCCTTGCACAACACTGCTGAAATATTTCTGTGTAAACTCTCCGAGTCTTCCAACTTCCAGAATTCTTCACTAAAACTGACCCATAAAATTGCTTCTAGCCACAACCAGAGGGAGGTGTTGCAATGAACACACAACTTTTGGGCCTAGCAAAGTCATCAGCCCAGTCAGCTGCCTGGATTTGGGTGCAAATGTGGAGAAATTGCTGCAGAGGAGCAGCTGCCACCAGCACCTGCTGGTGATTGCCACACTTAACAACACACAGAAATGTTCCTGTCTAACAGCAAAGGAGGGAATGGATTTTCTTCTAAAAGTACAGTCCAGGAGGGAGTTTTGGAGCCAGGTCTTCATGAGAAGGCAGTTCTAGGCAGTACTAGAGCCTGGGACCTAACTGACTTTACCTTCTCAGCAGTTCCTGACTGACTCCCTCAGGCAGGTGGGACTTGCAGACATCCTCCTCAGGAGCTCTCCACATCCTCCCAGGCAGGGATGGATGCAGCCTGGGGGAGCAAGACCCACTGATGGGACTTTGGCCATTTGTGGATTCAGCCCCTACAAAAGTGTCCACATCTCTGGGTGTTATGTGCAATGCAGTGTGTGCATGAAGATCCAAATTTCATACCCAAGTCCCTGAAGTGTGCAGTGCAGGATTTCAGCCCCTTCCCCAGGACACAGCCAGACATGAGACAATGCAACCAGAAGCAGCACGCCTGGCCCAGAACAGACATTACAGCACATGACATCACTGGAGTCAGTGACCAAATCCCGTCGCTGCTGGAGTCTCTTCTTTCCATTACACATTCTTGTCCTCAGAAATCTTCATTTTCCTTCCTGCACCACCCCAAGGGTGCAGCAATGCAGGGCCTGCCTCTCCCTCCCGGCATGCAGAGGGGAGCTGGCAGCACTTTGGAGCCTGCAAGGCAGGAGCTGCCAGCTGGCTGTCTTCATTGTGCCCTGATAAGGCTTCTCCAACAGACTCCCAGTATGGGGAGAAGGACTGCACACAGCACAGTGGAACAGATATCACGACTTCTCTCAACAAGCTTTTAATCTGTGACAGCACTTTTGCCCCTCAGATCTGCTTTCAATCCTTGCTCTGCCTCAGTTCTTGCTTTGTTCCGTCTCAGCTCTCGCAAGCCACGTTATCAGCAGCTTTCAGATATTAAAACACATTAAAGGAAGGTACTGAAAGATGATCCAGCAGTCACATTTTCCAGAAATCTCAGCTTTCAGGTAACAAAAGATTCCCAGAGTAAGAAGGCAGCTGCAAGCACAAGCCTAATGTGACCACAGCCTTGTATCAGAATGCAGAGGAAACCACCAAGCTTTGTCCTCAGCTGCTGCATCCCCAGTACTGCCTCTGAAGCTCGATGGCGGCATTTCAACGTCTCACTCAACATTATCTCTCTGAGCAGCGATAACTGCGATGGCTGGAATCAAGAGCAGGAGATCAAACCACCACAGAGAGATGAACATTTCTCCCATGTCTTCCCAGCTATATATAACAAAAGGTTTGCAGGCATGCCAAGTGATTGGAACAATGCTCGGCAAGAGAGAAGTTTTATTGACACAGTTAAAGCAGCGTTTCTGCATTTCATAAAGTATAGTCCTGCATTTCAGGGCTGAAATTCCATCATAATTTGGACATTGCTGGAAACCAGACTGTTACCTTGGGATTCCAACAAGGAAAACTCTATCCCTGCTGCTGGGGTTATCAGGGTAAACTGGTTCTCAAGCTGAGGCTGCGCACTCACATGGTCACCTCAGCAGGCGGCAGCAACAACAGGAGACAGATCAGCATCATTCCCAAAAGGACAGGCCCAGGGCTTAAAGAGGCTCTTACTGCTTCTGTCAACAAAACTTAGGATGTGTTTGTCCTCTCTGAACATTTCCCAGTTTTACAGTCGTTATGCAGATGGGGAGGGGGGGTACTAGAAATGCAGTATTGGAGCATTTAATTGCTTCCCTTGGGTGCTATTGCACCTAGCATTTATTTAATTGTTCTGAAAGACACTGAAAATCTTCCCTTGGGTCCTCTGTATCCAACAATCTGGACCTCATCGCACAAGCCCAAAGTGAGACAGTTGCATTCAGAGGCTCCTCCCTGACCTAATTCACTGGGGAAGTATGGGGAAAAGTTAATTTTCAACTATGAAGATACTTGTTTAATGGCTATTATTAAAATAATAAAGTCAGGCCCCCCTGCCTTCCCCATTCCAAACAGGGTTATAGTAAATAAAACACACAGATAGATAAGCCCTAAAAAGCAGAAGATAACAAGGTCTGTAACAAAGACAGGGACTCCTGAGACACTGAGAGACCAAACCATTACAGGAACCACTCAAGCGTAACCTTAGAGCTTCAGCCAGAAACTTCACAACTGATAAAAACGCAGCATTATCATGGGCTTTGTGGGAAAGAGCAGATCTGTGATGGGAAGTTTGAGGGTAACTGCAGGACCGTGTAAAGTTTATCATGCAAGGTTTCAAGGAAGATTATGGGAGCAAAACTTACTATGGGATGTTGAGGGGAAGGATCAAAAGAGGCAAAAGGGAGGCATCCAGCTAAATCAGGGAGAATCGAGCATGGGAAATGGAGAGAGGAATAAATAGGCGCCAGTCACATGGAGACTGGCTGCTGGTCAGTGTGCCTGTGTGGCTGAGCCCTGCTCCCAGTGACCACCATCTGTCCTGGCCTCGCATTAAGCTAATCCCAGCCATTTTCCCTGCACGCACACACGCTGCTGCTCCCTTAGCTAACTGCAAGCTGGGCTAACCTGCAAGCAGGAAAGGAGGTCTGAGAGCCAGGCAGCAGACCACAAGCCTGAGGACCAGCAGGCAGTGACCCACCAAAGTGTGGGCAGACAATCCACCAGCACAGCCCAGATCTGATGGGCCAGCGAGCAAGAACAGGATTAGGCCTTTTTCGTTGTTCATGTCCTCTAAGTGCTGTTTTGTGTTTCCCTGGGCACCCATCACAGCAGGTTCCTTCAGTTTCTGCTGATCACTGTGCCTGGTGGCACTGATAGTGGGTGGGAAAGCTGCAGCCTCACATGTAGCAGACCAGAGCATTTAAATAGAAATAGCCCAGACCACTGCTTGCTGTGTCTTAAAGGAGAAGCAGCTGCATCTGGGTGAATATAAAGGCAGAAAGAACTTGACTGTACAGCTCCACACACCAAAAGCAATCCCTGCTCAAGTCTGGGAGGCCGAGAACTGAGAGACTGCTGGGGACCAGAAAAATGGTGAAATGGGGACAGTCACAAGAGTGAACTAAGGAGCCACTGGGCTAGAGCCTTGCCCAGACAAAGCACTCAGCAGACAGCTCCACACAATACAGCCTTCATGCAGGCAGCAAGGATTTCAGCTCCCACTGCTTCTTCACAAACATCCCTGTTGTAGGGAATAAGGACAGACAGCAGAAATGCTAGAGCATCAGCTGGGAGTAAGAGGGGTTTCTGCTGCTAAGGAATAAGGGAACACAGCAGAATTCTGCATTTCATGTTCCAAGGAAAAAGAACAAGATTTGAGCAAGAGTATAAAACTTTTAATGGGTCAGTGCATCAGTCCTTGATGCAAAGGGAAAGGAGCAAAGGGGGCTACCATTGTCCCAGGTGCTCAGAGCTGCAGAGATGATCTGCACAGAGCAGCAAAGTGGGGGTACATACAGAGCTGCAGCAGCCTTTGCTCTCCAAGGAAGGGACCAACACGTGGAAAAGCAGTTCCTCTCACTGTCCATTTGCTTTCACTCTATGCTTCTTCTTCCTGGTAGGGACTTCAAGCCGCATCATTTTGGCAAAAGGCCGGACAGCCTTCAAGGGTCTCCTCTGTGCTTGCAATGAACGTTTCTTCTTCAAAGCAGGTTTGGGCAGCTTCTGCTTTTCTTCAGCTTTTGATCCCTCAAGTTTCGTCTTTTTTGGTGGAGGCTCCGTGATGATGGTATCGGGGACAGCAGACGGTGCTGCCGCTTCCAGAGCAGGCTCTTCATCTGAAATGAGAGAAAGGTGCTGTGAGAAGAACCCACGTGGCTTCTGTAGGGGAGGCAGCCTGCGAGGGCAGGCCCAGCCAGCTCAGCTGAGCTCCAGCACTGCATTACCCTTCTGAGCCTGTGGGATGGCATTGGAGAACTTCTTGAACTTGGCGATGAAGAACCCATCCATATTGTGCGTGTGGGGGTAGAAACGCCGCGTACACTTGAGGGACGGGTGGAACCGACGGTCCTTGAACCTGGAGGAGGAGGAAGTGGGGTAGGGAGCAATAGAACACCTCTGCTCAAACCTGGCCCCCAAGGAGCAGTCACATGTGCACATTGTGACCTGGCACGCACCTGGTGAAGCCCTCCTTGCCGAAGTCCAGGCCTGTGGCCACCAAACGGACATTGCGTTTCTTCAGGGCATAATCCACAACCCACTCGTTCTCCTCCACCTGCCAGAGGCTAAGCTTTAGGACCCAAAACTCACTATCTCCTGAGGAGGAGGTGACCACAGCAGATCATGGTAGAAGGCACTTACCATGATGGAGCAAGTGCAGTAGACAATGTAGCCCCCTGTCTCTGAGGCAGCGTTGACTGAATCTATGGCGCTAAGAATCAGCTCCTTCTGCAGGTGGGCACAACGCAGGATATCCCTCTCATCCTGAGAGAGAAAGAAAGGTTGGGATGCCACAGGCACAGGGAAGCAACCCAGGCCTCTGCTGTGGATGAGGGAATGACAGGAGAGCAAAGCACATACAATATACAAGAGTCTGGAGTCTTCTGCAGAAGTAATGTCAAAAAACTAGCCCTGGTACAACACCCAGAATAAGAAAGGGAAAATGTACTGTGGGTACCTCTCAAGAACAAAGCTGCCCCAAAGGCCTTCTTCTCATGACTCATACTTGAGTCTGCACTGGTCACCCACCTTGTTGGTTTTGACAGCAGGATCCTTGGAAATGACGCCTGTTCCGCTACAAGGAGCATCAAGCAAGACACGGTCGAACCCTCCAAGAACCTGCAGGCAGATGCAGATTTGGAATTACGCTCACAGGTGGGGACTCAAAACAAGGCCAAGACAAGAAGGGGAACCAGAAGACTGGGAAGGCAGGAAACATTCCTTCTCCCTCCTCCCTGTCCACCTTCCTGCCTCTGTATCAAATAACAAACACATTCCCCCAGCAGCTCTGCTCATCCTCCTGTGACAGGTGACTTTGGAGAGCACCGCTTCACCCAAGGGACAGCACAGCAGCTCTGGGTAAGCACTGTAAACAGGAACATACCTTGGGGAACTGCCGTCCATCGCAGTTACTCACAACGGCATTGGTGACTCCCAGACGGTGCAAATTCCCTACCACGCTACGTAGCCGCTCAGCACTGCTGTCATTAGCCAGGATCATCCCTGTGTTCTTCATAAGCTGAGCTGCCAGAGGGCAAAACACACCAGCAAGGGGCTGAAAACCTCTTGTGCCTTTGTCTCCAGTGGCAGCCACCCCCTCCTTTCCTCGAGTTCAGTCCCCCTCTATTCCCCCTTTCTGTGTAGACCTGTGGGAATTCCTCACTTGACAGAGCATCCCTCCCTCCCAAGGCGCCAGGGTGGTACCTATGTAGCTGGTCTTGCCTCCTGGGGCACAGCACATATCCAGGATGCGCTCATTCTCCTGGGGAGCCAGCGCCATCACAGGGAGAAGACTGGAGGCTCCTTGCAGCATATAGTGTCCAGCCAGATACTCTGGGGTGGCACCTGGGAAGGGAAGGGAGAACAGAAGACGACATGTGAAACAAAAGGAAGCAGGAGTGGGTGAGCTCAGCCCTGTACAGTAAAGGTGATCTCACCGATGGGCACAGTAGAGTCATAAATAACAAGTCCCGTCTTCGACCACTTCCCCAAGGGGTCAAGATTCACGCCACGGTTGATCAGAGCCTGCAAGGCAAGGAGAAGGGACTGAGACGCCGCTCTGTGGGACAGGCAGTTCAGGACACAGCCACTGCTTCCCGCTCACCTGTGCCAGGTCCCGCCGCCGCGTCTTCAGCGTGTTGGTGCGAATAGTGACAGGGCGGGGAACCTCGTTAGCCTCCAGGAAGTTCACCAGCTGGATGGAAGAAGGGACGGAGAACAGAGATAAAAATGGATTCTCGGGGAGGCAGCCAAACCCCTGTCGGTCAGCACAGCTATGGGCAGGGCAGGATCCCACCTCAGGGAGCGGGAAGATGTCCATGAGCTTGGTGAGCAGGAAGTCACTGTAGGAGTAGTAGGCGGCCATGTCCCGGCGCAGCAGCGCGAGGTATTCCTGCCGGGAGCGCCCCTCCTCCCGCTTCACCCCAAAGTCCTGCAGCACCTCCAGGTTGCCCTGGATGCGCTGGTGAATGACGTGCAGGTCAGGAGGCTCAGCAGGTGGGAACACTGTCAAGGAATCACCAACAGCCAAGGAACTCGCACAGGGGCTCTTTGCAAGTACAATCAGCCACGCTGGACTCACGTGCCACAACAGTGCCTGCGCCAGAAAGGCTCTGCTGGAATACAGCTTCCATCAGAGCTCAGCAGATGCAGGATTCAAAGGATGAAACCAGGCAAAAAAGTTCACAAGGCAAAATTAGAGGGTGTTTAAAAGAATTACTTTAGATAAACAGAGAAAAATAGGGGGAAAAAAAACCACCAACAAAAGAAGTGCTTAAATACTGAAAGCATTACCTGCAGCAGAAAAGAGTCTAGAAGTCCCCCAAGGGCGGGCAAGCAAGGGGTACAGAGCAGAGTAAGAAGGGAGGCAGGAAATTAAAATCACCAAAGTCCAGCAGCAAGCACTTTGGATGCTAGAACTGCTGTCATCAGAAACTCTGGGAATGTGTTAAACACTCACAAGGAAAATCAGGGCAGAGAGGAACAAACCACATAATAAGACATCCATATGTATTTAGGACTAGAAAGGAAATTAGGGCAGGTTCCAAGCCCCATACAGGGCGTCACAGATTTCCTAACTGTGCTATACAGAAGCACAGCATTGTACAGTATCTATTAGGACAGCTCAGCTAAAAATACCTTGTCATGCACAGACACTTTTGTTAAGCAATATGCATGATAAAGTCCAAGTGAAGCTCTTTGGTTGTAATCCAGGCCCCGTGCCGCATCACGCACATGGCTTATGGATGCCGCAGATAAAAAGGATATCCTCCTTCTCAATCTCTT
Organism: Nicator chloris; assembly: GCA_013400495.1. Lineage (NCBI taxonomy): Eukaryota > Metazoa > Chordata > Aves > Passeriformes > Pycnonotidae > Nicator > Nicator chloris. Next base: position 136,762 of record WAAE01017263.1, read on the forward strand.
CACTAGTTGGCAGTTTAAATTGTTCATCTATATCCAGGTTGAGCTGCAGATCTGGGCCCTCTTCTTCCTTCTGTCCCATTTTCTGGTTGCTTGCCTCCTCTGCTTCCTCTTCTTCCTCCTCTTCTTCTTCGCTATCATCTTCACTTAGGCCTTCCCTAAGGACAAAGAACAGGATCACACAGACAATTCTCAAGTTTCATTTCTTAGATGGCAGAAAAGGCAGAAGAGTAACAACTCAGGCTCCTCATCTATCCAGGAAAGGCTCTACACACTCACCTGTCAGGCTTCTGCTTCAGGGCAGCTTTTTCAATAGGCAGTGGCTAAATAGAGACAAAAGATTAATCAAAAAGCATCCACAGTCTCCCCTTATTTCCCACCATCTGTGAAATTTACTTGCTCTGTTTAAAAGGGACAACAATCAAAAGCACTGAATGCTATGCTGGAATCAGCTGCTAAACTTGAAATCACTCTTGTGAAGAAAAGAAGGGGAAAGTTCTCCACCACCTCACCATCCCCTGCCACTAAAGTCATCCTTTCCCCAGAAGTCCAAGGGGTTCTTTCAGCCAACAACACGAAGTATTTCTTGTGTAATTAAGAGAAAGAAGTTCCTACCTCTTCTTCCTCTGATGAAGAGGCACCATAATCATCCACCATCTCCTCACTGCTCCCATCCTCCTCCTCCTCCTCCTCCATCTCCCAGCTGCCCTCTTCCACCTCACCATCACTGGATAATTCCACATGGTTTCCTTTAGGTTGCGTTTTCTTGGTTTTGGCTGGAGTCAGCCACTTGGCATTGCCATCGCTGAAGCCAGACCGGCCACGGGCAGTTTGTCCTGCTGCCTTTACGGCACGTTTCTCCTTCTGTGGAGACAGCTGCTCTTCAACTGGAGGCAGAAGAAGCAGTTAAAAGTTAGGCATTATTTCCAAAATCAGCTGCTCTGTTTTTTCAGTTGTTACACAAAAAGGCCTTAGTCCAAGTCCAGAGGGACAGACTGCTTGCTCTCTATGTCTCATAAAACACCTGGCATGTTCTCACCTCTCTCCCAGAGAACCTTTCAGGAGATCTAACTAGAATTACCAAATTAAAACACTGCCACAAAATTCTTATGGTATTAGCTCTGACATATTACAGTGCCCTCTGTCCTGAATCTTTGTCTATCCTTCCTTCTTTCTACTTCAAGAGTTTCCTGGGCTACAACACAAAGATTTAAAAGCCTCAGCTATAAAAGCAGACTGTAACAACCTTGCTGTGAATGGAGGATAAGTAAAAAATGGATTTAACGTACAGAAAATAAACCTTTGACTAGTTCTTCAGACAACAATGTCTCCTGGCATGGCAGCCACCAGGAATTAAACAGAATTCATTGTAATTATCTATTAGAACCCAAAAGAGGGCCAAGATTATGAAGGGTCTGGAGGGGAAGCCTTGTGAGGAGCAGCTGAGGTCACTTGGTCTGTTCAGCCTGGAGGAGACTGAGGGGAGAGCTTGCTGCAGGCCGTAACTTCCTCAGGAGGGGGAGAGGAGGGGCAGGCACTGATCTCTTCTCTGTGGAGACCAGTGACAGGATCCAAGGGAACGGCAATCAAAGTTGTGTCAGGGGAGGTTTAGGTTGGATATCAGAAAAAGATTCTTCACCCAGAGGGTGGCTGGGCACTGGATAAGTTCCGAAGAAAGTGATCACAGCACCAAGTCTGTCTGAGTTCAAGTTATCAGACCAAGTTCCATCGGGAATATAGTGCGACTTTTGGGGTGATCCTGTGCAGGGCCAGGAGCTGGACTCAATTATCCTTATGGGTCCCTTCTAAGTCAGGATACTCTAGGATTCTGTGATTTTAAATAATGAAATTCTACATGTCCCTTGCCTTGAAAACGACGCCAGAGAAGGACGGCGGCGGTAGCGCCCGGGGGGAAGCAGGACGGGGCCCGGCCGGCCCGTCAGCCCGGTTCGGAGCCGCTCCCACTCACCTGTGGGCTCCCGCTGTCCTCCTCCTCCTCCGAGCGGCCTCCTCCCGCTGAGCGCTACCAGTCGCCTCTTGGCAGCCCTGCACCGGGACGGGAAACGGCGATCAGCCCTGGCCCGGCCCGCACACCCCGGCCCGCTGAACCGCCCCGCTCACCTCCTCCTGCCGTGACTGGAGAGCTTCTTCCTGCCTGTCTCCGGCTCTGCGGGAAGACACGCGGCGGTCAGACGGCCGCGGACGCCGCGGGGCGGCCGCGGGCCGGTCCAGGCCGCACTTACCTGGCGGCAGGAAGTGGGCCAGCTCCACCTCGGCCCCGCGCTGCTTGCGGGCCTTGCGCCCGGGGCCGCGCTTCTCCTTCTTCGTGGGGTCGAGCTTCCGCCCCATGGCCGCGCCGCCCGGCCCGCGCGCACCTCCGCCACACGTGCCGCGCTCTCCTCCGCCCCGGCGCACGCACCCCCCGCGGGCCCGCCCCCGCGCCGCCCATTGGCCAGCGCCGCCGACAGTGATCGCTGATTGGCCCTGCCGGTAACGTCACCGGCGCGGATTGCCCGCCCCCGGGACGCGTGGGGCCGCGGGCCCGCCCCGCCGCGCCAGCGCCGGAGAGCGGGAATCCTGCCGCAGGCGCTCACCGGCGGGTCCCGCAGCCACGGCTGGGGGTGACCAGCGCAAGGCAGGCAGCAGAAAGGCGTGGTGCAGAGGGAAGGGCGAAAGAAGTTACAGAATCAGAGACTGTTAAAGTGAAGGCGAAGAGGTTTAAAGACCATCTATAGCCCAACACGCACGCCAGGGGCAGGGACACCGCTCCTAAGACCAGATTCCTCAAGGCCTTACCGAACCTGGCCTTAAACAATGCCAGGGTTGTGTTATATATGTATACCAGAATAATTCGTGCCGAATGGTTTATACAGTATATAAAATAAATCTGTCTCATGTAAGTTATATCTAACAAGCTGTCTTTGAGGGAGACCTTGAAACTCTGTGAGGAAACCTTCATTTGCATGTGAAGAATGGGCAGAAACACCCCGATCTCAGGAGATGGCCATGGCCGGAGCCAACGACCCCCGATTCACGCCTGATCCTCCCAACGATAAAGCAGAAACCCATCAGCAAATCGTTTGCCTCTATGCAATATTTTTTGGAAGCAAATCAAGATAGGCATCCCTCCCAGGAAAACCCTTTCAGCAGGACCGGAGACCAATATTTGTTCACTATGAATGTATCTCCACCACAAGAGAGACTTTGTTTCCACAGTGAAGCCCAAGCCTGGGGCTATCTACAGGGTCTAAGAACTGGGGGTCCGGGAGGCAAAAATGTGGACAGAGAGGTTGGAGAGAGAGACGTGGCTCTCTGTTCACGACTGTCCACATCCCGGGCTCGACACTCTGTTCATTCGATTGTGGCTTTTCCAAAATTATTTTGTAATCAATAGATTCTTTTTTATTATTAACTCAATTGGCTGCTCAATCTATAACAGTTGGGATATCTACTACCCTTCTCAGAGGTGTACAATACCTGCAAAACTGCTCTGGTACAGCAGAAAGACATGACTACCTCTTCTTTCAATGTTGAGACCACATACTTACCCCAGTACCCTCATGATAATAGCGACAACAAAATAAAATACAAGGAAACTTTATTTTTCAGTTTTATCAACGTTTTGCTCTGTTTTTTGTTGGTTTTTCACTGTTTTCTTCTGTCTTCAAGCGGCTTAGTAGTTGACAAGTCCGGTCAGTTTCTGTATTAAAAAGGATTTTGATGGAGGTAGCTTTGTCTCTGTCCTGGCTTTTGCTTGGTCTTGCCTGCACACTTGTCTCAGTAAACAAACTCAAAATAAAATTAAGAACGAAAACTGGAATTCCAAGCGGAGGCAACGAGCAATGCAGCCAGGTTCTCCATGTAACAGACATGGCGCTGGGGCCTCCAGTCACTATATACAGAGTCCATCATACATCCATCCCCCTGTCTCCTAAACACACTCCTTGCTCCAACGGGCTGGCTGCAGAGGAAGGAGTTTCTTCTCCTCCCAGAGACCTGAGCAGCAGCTTCCATGGAGGGAAACAGCACCCAGTCAGGAATGTCAGGCAGAGGGGTAGAGTGTGAAGGGGTGGGCTAGGGGGGAGTCACTTCAGCTTGGCCGAAAGGTCAACAGCACTGGGCCAGGAACTCACTGCTGCTGAGCGACCTGTAGGACGAGAGAAGAGGACCTGAGACTCACAGGCTGGTCACCAGAGCCCAGCCTGGCCCATGCAGGCCCCCTCCCCCCATAGCTCCCATACTGACCAGAGAAGGTACGTACTTGTTGGGGAGGGGGCGGCGGTGGGGGCTCACTGCTGCGGTTGGCCAGGCGGCTGAGGATGTTGCGCTCCGACATCTGGAGGCGCACTGCCACAGGTGGGATGCGGGCAATTGTGGCAGGCAGACGAGTCACATCTGCCTTCATGTCACTCAAAAGCTCCTCCAGCTGCTTCAGAACTACAAGAGAAAGGGACATCTGTTCGGACGGGAAAGGGACACCCCAGAGGGGACAGCACTGCTGAACAGCTATCCTACCCTTGTTTAACACACCGCATTACCTTTGTGCAGCACGGCATTGGCTGGTTTATTCCCAGCCATTGACTCCTTGGATAGGTGCTGGTGGCTCTCAGCCAGGCATTCCACCTCTGCAAAACGTGTGTTCAGAGCCATGGATGGGTGTGATGGGTCTTCAGACATGTTCAGATAGGCAGCTCGCCGCAACTGTTCCTCGATCACCAGCGCTTGCTCCAGGAGCTGCAAGGTGGGGCAGGAATGAGTCTTTCAGCAGCTGCCTGAGAGGCAGCCTAGTCTGCACCCCTAGTCTCTACTAATCCAATTCTCCACCATCTCATAAGGTGAATCTCCTTTCACTGCCCGGTTTTACTAAGTAGCCCAAAACAATAAGGGCTTCATGAAGCAAAGTCAGATATGCAAAAAAAAAAACAGGGTAAAAATTGGGTTTAACAGACTACTAGAACTCCTCTAGTATTTTCATTCCTGATTCTTTTTATACATTCTTTATGAGGCAAATAGGACTGAGATTACTCTTTGAACCCAAGGGAAAAGTATTCCATCCTATTTATAGAAAGAGTCCAAAATCTTGTAAGCATTTGGAGAAATCAACTGGAATCCTGTCAGTGCAGAACGGATCATTCAGTCTATAGTCAATCAATGTTTTGCCCCAAGACTGAGACCTACGTGGCTTTTACTTGATCTTAAATCACTCTCACAACTAAGCTATGTTCACTCCTAAAGAGGATGAAGTAAGAGACTGAAGGCAGCCCTTTCAGCAACCCAGAGTTCTGTTCAGGCACATAGAGTGGTTTGCAGCAGACTGAGCAGAAGCTGTGATGAAAATAGCCACTTGAATCTTAAGTCTCTTGCTTACCAGTTGTTCAATAAACATTTGGATAGAGAGTGCTGAACCAAGCTCCCCAATATAATTTCCAGAAAAAAGGGAGCTCCTATCATGGAGCAACTACATGATCCTGAGATATACTGCCTTTTTTTATTACCCCTAAACCAAAAGGCACTGCATAAATCTTTCACTTTCTTGGTGGAAACTCAGAACTGCAAGAACTTGTTCTTAGAGATCCAGGCAGTTATCACATTGAAGAGAAATCCTTACCTTAAATCTCCTTGCCAAGAACTTGTTCTTTATTTCCAGGAAGTTACCCCTGTTCATCTCACCCTTGAAGGGTTCATTGAGGATGGCGTAACGTGGATCATTCTGAATATCCTGCCAACGGGCATAGCCATGACTGAGATGGGATGAGCTCAGGCAAACAAAGGCAGTGAAAACAAAGGAATACACAGCCCAGGCAGTACTGTTCTCCTGAGGGAGTGGGGAAAGGGGGTCGAAGAGGAGCCAAGAAAAAGGAATGAGAACTATGACCTGCTGTGTCTTAACTACGCTGCAGGAAGCTTCCCGTCCCACCATCACTTTCACTCTTGTGAAGAAGATAAAGCACTCTCTCACTTAACCTACTCCAGTCAGATCCAGAACAGTCACTTTCACCGTGACAAATTATGTACAAGGTGGGAGAATGTGTCTGTCATGGCAAGGATACTTGATAATCCCAGCTAGGAGCCAGTAGTCATGACGCCGATGCCAGATTTCATAGGTCTTCTTAGTGACAGTTGCAGCCCGCTCTTCATTCTGCCAGAGGGAGTGTAGTTCTGGAAAGGCAAGAGACACCAGAACAGTTGGAATTTATTTCACAAACATAAGCAGGAGCTTATAAACACGTTCAAGCAGATAAAGATCTCATACCAGTGAAACCACCATCTGCTATGTTGAACATGAAGCGCTGCTTTACTGCCTTCTTGTGCCTTTCATCTACTGACTCCTTCAGCATCTCTCCATTCTGCAGCATCACCACATCTCTCTTATCATCATCCTTTTTCTCATCTGTACACACAGGAAATCATTACAAACATGGCAGATACCACAACAAGTTGGACCCAGAAGGAATCCTTGCAGAAGGAGAGTTAAGGAAGAGAAGGGAGTCATCATGCCTCACCTTTCTCATCCAGAGTGATTATAGGAGGGTCAGGGGGATTTTCAGTAGCTGCTCTGTCTTCCACTTTCTCCACATCAGCTGCAGGAAAGAAGGGGAACATGAGATGCACAGGAACATTACAAGTCCACAATTTTGTTCTTCAACCAGTGAAACACAATACTATTCTGTAACTTCCCACTGATTTTCTACATTTAAGCCTGTCTTTAGGATGTAGTGCTCTGTACCTTTGCTTTCTACTTCCATTGGTTCATCTGGTCTTTCCTTCACTTCTGTTTCCTCTACTTTTTTTTCATCTGCTTCTGTGGAGTTCACTGGGGATTTTGCTTCTTGGGGTGGTGTCTCCACAGGCTGAGCACACTGCTGAAGACAGTGGTGAGTGAGACACCAAGTATAGCAGTGCGTAATAACAGAGCACAGTCACAGTCATTTAAAAAGCAAAGACACACAAAACTGAGGCCAGTTCCGAGGACCAGAGAATTATCTTCAAGTATCACTCTAAAAACTCACCTCTGCCTCAGCTGAAATGAAGAGGGGGCAGAGGTAGAGAAATTCACAAGAGAAATTACAAGGCAAAGAAAGCCAAAACTCACCTCCATAGGGGCCTCTGTTTCAGTAGCAGAGGCACTGAGCTCCTTCTCTGGTTCAGCTGGTTCTCCTTGCTCCTTAGCACCAGCTCCTTCTTCTACTTTTACTCCGTCTTCTGTGTATTCCCCATGCCAGAGCAGCACAGCAGACAAAAGAGAAGCAAATCAGTAATGTCTTCCCTGTTACCAAGCCAACTTCTCCTTTGCTCTCAAAGATCAGGCCCATCAAAATGGAATATGACTCCCCCTTTCCAGCCCACTACAAATGCTGGGCTTCTCACTGGTGTCAGCTCATCCCAGGAAAGCCAGTGTCCTCTCTTGCCTTTAAGGGCTTGCACATGTCTTTGGCAGCCCTCCTAACACGAGAGTAAGCTGATCTGCGTCCACCCCCAGACCCCACCACCACAGTTCCGGTGAGGGGAACAGCCAGGGTAAGGTCAGGACGCAGGGTTGTACAAGAGGAGAGCCCTCACCAGGCGGAGGAACAGGGGCAGGTGTATTTGGCTGTGTATCCCCTGGTGTCGAAGGAGTTGGAGTTTTGGGAGAGGGTGAGCTGGGCTGTGAAAGTTTCTTGTTCTCCTCTATCTCTGCCAGTTCTGGCATACTCCAGCGGCCGTTCACATGCTCAAATTCCTGCACCTGCACAACAGGGGGAGAAAGATGTATCACTGGAGGAGTCATACAAAGCTCATCCTTACACCTGTAGAGGCAGACCACTAAGCACACAACAAAAGCAGGTGTGAAAGGAGAGGGAACTCTAACTCAAGACTCAAGGGACTAGAGTTGTATGGCCAGCAGAGGCCGCATTGCTCTGCTAGGCACCTACCTTTTTGCGTATAAGTGACATGACCCCGATGCGAGTAAGGACGTGCTGCCGAGAAAGACCTTCCCGTGGGACCCCATCTGCAAAGGTCTCTGCACCATCAGCTCCAGGTTCACATAAATGGCGCATGAACAGCGAGACATAGGCCCTGCAGCGATTGAGAGACAAGCAATTAGTCCATAAATTGCATTATCTGGAGACATGCATTGTCAGACCCCTTCCAGCACATAAGGGAAATTAAATTACCCCAAGCCTCTTAACCCATAGTAACAAGTTCTGGGGCTCCAGGCTACTTCAAGGGAGAGTTTCCTAACAGAATCACTACGTACACAGAGAACATACACAGCTAACTCAAGACACTTGAGCCAGAAACAATCATAAACCCAAGAAAGACTCTGGGAGAGTATTCATTACAAGCTTATAGAGCCATGCTACTCCTATAAAAGCATTTGCTTTTGGTGACTGAAGAGTCAGGTCCAAGTAAGAGTTAGCAACAATCCCAGGTTATACTTCATTCTCCCACAAAGAATCAACCAATAAATTAAGGAAATGCAGTCTCCAAGAAAAGGCCCAATTGTCATTCTTCTCCAAAAGGACTAGTTGCTGTCGGTCTTCCATTCCTGCCTAATGCAGACTCACTTGAACTCTTTCTCTGACTTGCCACGGAGGTCCCGAACAAGCCACTGAGTGGTGAAGGCATCCTGAGGTGGCATTCCATAGCGCATGATAGCATTGAGGAAGGCTTTCCGCTGGCGAGCGTTGAAACCCAACACCTAGAAAGAGGGAGCAGACAGACAGATATGGCAAGAGGAATACAGGAGCAGCTGGGATGCAAATGCCTTCCCTGGTACAACTTACCTCGATGTTCCCTCCCACACGGGCCAGTAAGGGAGGCAGAGGCTTATCCTTATCATTTCTCAGGCCCTTGCGGCTAGGCCGACGAGCTGCTGAAGAGAGAAATGCAGCTAAGCAAAGAGACAATGCACAGCATATTGTTGTGTGAATATTGCCCCAGCAGTAATTTGCCCTCCAGAAATTTGCCCCACAAAATGTATAAATCGCCCAAATCCAGTCCCAGCTGTGGCCACACTCAAAGCAACTCAGAAACTCTGGCTCCAGTAGAACTTACCTTCAGACCTCTCATCAAAGTCCTCATCTCCTTCTTCAGAAGCAACTGAATAGTCTGACTGATTATCTGACTGGTCATCCTGCCAGTCTGAAAGAAAAACAGCACGTGAGCCTGAGACGCTACTCCGTTACTTCCCAGCAACGTATACTTACACCCGTTTTTCCCTCAGGGTCCTGTGGATTTGTACCTCTATCCTCCTGCGAGCCATCGTTGTAGTTAACTTGCTTGCGAATACGTTTGCCCTTGCCCAGATTCCTGGCCAAATCCTCCTGTTGTTGCTCATAATGGTGACGAAGCAGTTTCTCCCAGTAATCAGGATCCACTGATTCCTCCTGCTTAATAATTTCCCGTTCAACCTCCTCTTCCTCCTGCCAGAGAGGAAACAAATTTAGGGCCTATGCTCCAAGTCCCAGACTGTCACAGCAGGTATATGCCTGCCTGCTTGGCCTTAAAAGCTTCAGAGCGCAATTAATCGATCTTCCATCACTCAGGAGAACATATCAGCTGACATCCACCTCATACTCACCCCCATCTCCTCCTCACGAACCACATACTGGGCCACCTTGAAGGAGCTGAGATATTCATTCATGCCCTGAAGTTCTGTATCTTCTGTTTCATCCTGGTTCCGATCCAACAGACGCTCAATTGCTTTGTCATCATAGTGGATGACACTACTGTCCTCGCCTTCTTTGTTATCTCCTGAAGGAAGAGGACAGGCACCGTTGCTGTATGGATCTCAATGGACTACGAAAGGGAATGCCACCCTAGACCCTCTTTGTAGAGCTATAATCAGCACTGTGTCTACAGTCTCTCTCTAAATAAGGAGCCATATCTCCCCGCCCCTTCAGTTCTACTCCCAGGCACTCACCCCCCTCAGTAGCCTCATCCTTGAAGAGCTCTTCAGTGCCAAATTTGAGAATGTCATCAAGTTCCTGTTTGGACATGGAGCCTGTCTTGGAGCCCAGCCCTGGTCTCACTACCAGATGAGTTAGCATCATCTTCTTCTTGGCCACCTGAGTGATACGCTCCTCCACTGAGGCCCTTGTCACAAAGCGGTATATCATCACTTTCTTGTTCTGTCCAATTCTGTGTGCACGGCTGAAGGCCTAGAAAAGAGATGTGCTCAGAACAATCTAGAGCTGCACAAGCTCCAGATTTTATATATATATATATATATATATATAGTCTGATATAGCCCACCTACCTCCATGTTGGCTCTTAGCATTAGTGAAGGCTGTGCCCTAGAAGATCCCTCCACTATTTCACTTCCCATCTCTACCCATCCTCACTGCTCTAATTTTGCATCTTTCTAGAGGGGAAGCCTTACACTCCTCCACTCTGATTATTTAATTTCTCCTCTTCCTCAGGACTACTCCATAGTGAGCGATCTCATTCAGACCCACCTGGATATCATTGTGGGGGTTCCAGTCTGAATCGTAGATAATCACAGTATCTGCTGTGGCCAAGTTAATACCAAGACCCCCAGCTCGAGTTGAAAGCAGGAAGCAGAACTGCTGAGCTCCAGGAGCTTAGATTAAATAAAAAAAAAAAAAAGAGAACAAAAGTAATCAAGGGAGTGTGCAGTACTCAAAGAAGGATTTGTAACTGACCCACATCACCTGACAGGGAATTGCTACTGATTTAAGATTCCAAGAAAGCAATAGAAGACTTAGAGCACAACAATCCCACGATGAGCATTAAGCACATACAAGGCAGGCTTTCATTTTATAGANTGCACAAGCTCCAGATTTTATATATATATATATATATATATAGTCTGATATAGCCCACCTACCTCCATGTTGGCTCTTAGCATTAGTGAAGGCTGTGCCCTAGAAGATCCCTCCACTATTTCACTTCCCATCTCTACCCATCCTCACTGCTCTAATTTTGCATCTTTCTAGAGGGGAAGCCTTACACTCCTCCACTCTGATTATTTAATTTCTCCTCTTCCTCAGGACTACTCCATAGTGAGCGATCTCATTCAGACCCACCTGGATATCATTGTGGGGGTTCCAGTCTGAATCGTAGATAATCACAGTATCTGCTGTGGCCAAGTTAATACCAAGACCCCCAGCTCGAGTTGAAAGCAGGAAGCAGAACTGCTGAGCTCCAGGAGCTTAGATTAAATAAAAAAAAAAAAAAGAGAACAAAAGTAATCAAGGGAGTGTGCAGTACTCAAAGAAGGATTTGTAACTGACCCACATCACCTGACAGGGAATTGCTACTGATTTAAGATTCCAGGAAAGCAATAGAAGACTTAGAGCACAACAATCCCACGATGAGCATTAAGCACATACAAGGCAGGCTTTCATTTTATAGAAAAAGTAGGATACTCTATACCATTGAAGCGATCAATAGCCTCCTGACGCATGTTCCCTGTGATTCCTCCATCAATCCGCTCATATTTGTACCCTTCGTGTTCCAAAAAATCTTCTAGAAGGTCCAACATTTTAGTCATCTGCATATCAGAAAAACACAACCACAGAAGAGTGAGGGACAACTGGATACCAGATCAACAGACTTCTTTCTCAGAAAAAGTATTCCATGCCTAAAGGTTTTTCTCCATATACCTGAGAGAATATGAGCACTCTGTGACCTCCTTCCTTCAGGTTCTTTAACATCTTCTGGAGCAGCAACAGCTTTCCAGAGGCTCGAATGAGTGCGCTACCATCATACATGCCATTTGGCATTTTTGGAGCTTCCTAAAAAGAAAAAGAGAATGAGGGAATAAGGGGCAAGGGACAAAAACACCTTGAAGGGACGTAACTTGGTCTTAGTCCCCAGCTGATGCTAGCTCACACCTGGTCACTTAGCTTGGCACAGCCACAAGGTATAGCACTGCCCGTAGGAGACATCAGAGCTACCCTGTGCCTGTTCTCTTGCAATTCGACTCCTACATACCCCCCTCTTTTCTTACTTAGTCCCTACTCTTACAGTCTTCATCACCTCACATGAGTCAAAAGATAGCTCCTACCTGTTATATAAATATGCTGGAAAAGAAATAGCCTTACAGCATGTTGGGACTAAAGAAAGACAGGATGAAAAAAACCCATAGAATCAAAAAGAGAGAAATGGGAACTCCTCCATGCCTCACCTAGGGAGCTAACTGTCTGCCTGATAACAGCCAGCAGGGAATTTGCTTATACAGTATAAGTGACTGGACATACCATAGCAGCCACAGGAAAGAGGTAGGGGTGGTTACAGCACTTCTTCAGATCCATAACAACATTGAGCAATGAGACTTGGTTACCACCACCCCGTGCATTCAGTGCCTCGAAGTTTCTTGTCAAAATGTATTTATAATATTTCCTGAAAACAAAAAAGAAAATAACTCAGGCAGTTGTTACGAGAATGACTGATCTACTCTTCTCTTGCTAAACTCTGCACAGCTTCTGGCACTACCTGCCAGCTACCTAGGCTCTGCTAGTGGCATTCACTATCTCTTTATCCCTTACACCAGAGCACAGGATTAGTCCTTCCTCTGCTCTAGTGGCAGCCCACTGTGCAGAAAACCCTGTAGAGTAAGGATAAGGCTGTTGCAGCATCCTCTTTGAAACCGCAGAGCAGAGAAGCAGTAGTTCAACAGCAGGTGCTCCCTTCATCCCCACACTCACTTCTGCATGGGACTCAGCTCCACTCTGACAATGAGTTCAGTCTTAGACGGCATATTCTTGAAAACATCAGCCTTGAGACGCCTCAGCATATGTGGGCCCAGCATGTCGTGCAGCTTCTTGATCTGATCCTCCTTGGCAATATCCGCAAACTCTTCTAGGAAGCCCTCCAAGTTACTGCAGGGAAACAGACACTCAGCAAACGGCACAAAGGAAAAAGAGCAAAAGAGCAAGGGAGGGGAAGGGAATGACAAGACAGGCAGGCAGACTTGCACTGCAAGACATACTGGAATCTCTCGGGTGTCAGGAAGTTCAGCAGGTGGAACAGTTCTTCCAGGTTGTTCTGCAGGGGAGTTCCTGTAAGCAGCAGCTTGTGCTGGAGGGAGTAACCATTCAGCACACGGAAGAACTGGAAAAGAGAGCAGGGAAGAAAGTGGGAAAACCAAAACACACACACAAATACATCAAAGGCTTATTAAGTCATAGGCTTACAAAAAAAAAAATTCTAGAAAGAAAGTTGACACCAATCTATAGTTCAATTTAGATCACATCAGCTGTTTGGACAAGAGTTCCAAGTAGTTCACATTCCAGTCAGGGTTACTAGACTGATCTTGTTTGGATTATTGTTCTGCATAGCTAAACCATGACTACAGCAAATCCTCTGAGCCATCAGGTGCTAGTAGGTTTTCTTTGCTCTTACAAGTTACAATCTTTCAGACAACAAATCATTTCTAGACTGCTGTACTATGTATTTTTTCTTGCTAAATTAATGTCCCACATTCTTACAACTATTCTGCCTTGAGAATTCTAGAAATAACTAAGTCACTCTTCCTATTCATATCACTCCTGGCAGTGTTCCAGAGCTCTGAACAAGCAGAGGAGAAAAAGAGCTAAGGGTTTGCCAATGTGTCTTGAAGGTAATTTGCACTGGTTTTCACAACAATGAAGTAATTCCAGACAGATGTAGTGAGCAGTTAAAGTACTGCACTGAAAAGCACAAGTGTACCATGTTCACCTGCATAAATTGACAGTAAAACAGTAATATATTTATAAGCTTGGCCATTTCTTTGCTTATCTTACACTAAACATGATAAAAGGTCAAACTTAATGAAAGCAGCTGTACTAGATGGCAAACAAAAACCAAATGACTTATGTTTTGGTTATTGCACCAGAAGAGTACTTCTAGTGGCCTCCACAGGGATTTAACTTTCTATGCAGTTATAAATGTTCTTATTTTGGAATCAAATGTGGAAATTACTAATTTTATCTGCAAAACTTAGGAGATAACCCAAATTTGTCAAGAAGCATCTGACCTATCTGTCTTGCAGCCAAAAACCTATAAGCTGTTCTTACAGGACAGGAAACTGCTGTAGAAAAAGATTTAATGGTTCTGCATAGTGTCATAGTGTAACCTTGAGCCTTTACATCCTCCTTCAATTTATGAATATTAATAGTAAGCATTCATTCCTGCTTCCAATGGTTTCAATGCTAAGCATAGAGCGGCATCCAGTCTTAGTGCCTATAACAAAATAAGATATAGAAACTGAACTGCAAGCACAGCTGTGATGTCTCAGGAAGATGCCTCATGCCAAGATCCAAAACACTAAAGCCATTTGAACAAAACAAACAAAGAAAGAAATCAAGCAGCAATTTTGTCTTACAGTCTCCAAGAACCTCTAAACTCAGCTTTCCAATAATTGTTTTTGGCATACTGAGCACTAGAATCCAGCTGAAGACAGACTTATCAATACCAGAATTAAGGCACAAGGCCTAGGGAGGGACTGGATTAAGAAAGTACAGTCAAGTCTACTCAATTCAAACAACCTTAGTTAAGGTGCAGCCTCATATTACAGCACCTATATGGCTTTCAGCACCTACCTAGGCATTCCTGAACACCTCTGCCCACCTTCAATTTCTGTAACACCTAATTAGTTCTGCTACAAAGCCAGATGAATGCAGAGAGCAAGCCTACTCTGAAAGCAGGCTAATTCTGCTCATGGAGCATGGTTTATGCTCAGTATAGTAAACCTTTTCAGAATAGAGGTGGTGCAGGTATGTGATCTGCTTTCAGAAAAGTAATTTTGTATTTGGGAGCAACAACCACATCCAGGTTTTTCTGTTTTTCAGCCTACACCAATTGCCCGTTCACCTGGAAAAAAAGCTGTTTTAACCAGTGATCTGTACAAGTAAAGCTGTTGCCAATGATGATTGATCTCCAAATGCAGGCTGTTGATTTTTCTTTTTAATAACACATCAAATTTACTACTGAACAAATGACTAAGAGCTCTCTCTCTCCCCTACAACATATGCCATGCCCATGAACCACCAACACTTCTCTGTACCTTAGACTGGTTGTTCTTCAGTCTGTGAGCTTCATCCACAATGAGACAGGCCCAGTCAATAGAGCCTAGTATGGCCATATCAATTGTGATCAATTCATAGGAGGTGAGAAGGACATGGAACTTGACAGCAGCCTCCTTCTGCAAAGGAAAAGGATGAACATGTAATGGGATAGAGGATGCAGTGTTCCTCCAAGTTATTCTGATGAGCCCTGGTCAACAGCACATCAAAAACTTTCACAATCCCACTCTCCTGTCACAAGATGCAAAATGCCGCCCAAACCATTTCAGCCTTTTAATTCCCTATTGCTCTCAACACACTTAAGTCTCCTCAACCCCCTCACTACCTGCTACTTTTGGACAGATGCCAAATACTCAGAGATGTCTAACAAGTAAGTAGTGAGTAGAGGCATATTAAGAGAATTGAGATTTGGATATGAGTGGCTCATCAGAAAGCTAAGACTTCAAAAGATAAACAGTTTATCATGGTATTTTAAATTACTATTAGTACTTAAGGCTGTTCCATTTCAAAAGGAAGGAAATGAGTCTATCTGCCTCTGCCACTGAAAATGATTTAGCTTCCATCTTGGTTTTACTAGGAAGACTTAAGTTCTACAAAAAGTAGGCACCTAGGTCAGGCTCTTCCTTCCTGTCTGGGCACAGAATGCAATTTGTCATATGTCTGGGTATGGCCTGTCAGCCAATTCCTCAGGATGAAGAAGTTCATACTTTTTTTGTACATTTGTCTTTTACATCCAGTGGCAATTCTGGTAACAACTTAGATCTGCAGAAAAGATGCACAACTTCACAGGTTAAGTAGGGAAGACAGAAGGACTTGCCTAGGGTCAGTATTACCTTAGTCAACTATCTTTCTCCAGTACTGAATCAATTCAGACTAGCAGGAGTGTTTAAACAGTCTACATCAAGAGTCTAAACACCCACTTGTCATCAATTTGTAGTTACTTCCCCGTGGAAACTACAAGCATAATCAGCTCCCAGGGACAGCAGAGTACTGAATCTCAGCTGCTGAAAGTCAGTTGAGTGCATCTCAATTCAGGCTTGTGTTACAGCAGAGTTCTGTACCTTCATTCTGGATGCTTTTTTGCCTCCACGTATGGCATTATCCTCAAAAGTGAACTCATTCTCACGGATGATGGCTCGGCTGTCTTTGTCTCCGACATAGGTCACCACATACATATCTGGGGCCCACATCTCAAATTCTCGTTCCCAATTGATGATTGTGGACAGTGGTGCACTCACCAAGAAGGGACCCTTTGAGTGGCCCTACAAATAGAGTCAGTAAGAGCATTAGATCACTGCAATCACTAATACAGGCAGAATCTTCCTGGGCAGTGACCTCCCAGCTCTCACCTCTTTGTATAAGGAATACAGGAACACTGCTGTCTGCACAGTCTTTCCCAGACCCATTTCATCAGCCAAGATTGTGTCTGTGCCCTGGGCCCATGAGAAGCGCAGCCAATTCAGCCCTTCCAGTTGGTAGGGATGCAAGGTCCCCCCTGTTACATCGAGGTACTCTGGTTGCCGGTCGTATTTCACTGTTGGCTACAGCGGAAAGAAGGAAGAGTTGGAATCCTTTTATTCACTTAGATAACTCAAGAGTCCTTTCTTAGCCACCATTATATTCACTAGTACAGATGAGGCTTCACAGATGACAACTAGACTAGCACCAAACCCAATTGCCAAATGGCCAAAGGTATCCAACAAGAAGCCTTTTTTTTTTTTTTTTGTAAAACCCTTTCACCAAGAGCTAGGGAGTCAGACCCAATGGACACAGTGGACCTTTGTCTGGAGGCTCTCTAATGCCATTTATTCTTTGTGCTATGAGGGAGCTCTAAACCATATGCTGTTCATTCTTTGGTTTCCTATTTACCTGCAGGCACCCCAAAATAAGCAGCTCTATCAGATGGCTCCAAAGCAAAACCAGTAACTTACATCTACTGTGGGAGTCTCAGGGGGTCTTTCCAGTTTCCGCATCTTCACTTTCTTCAGCTTCTTACCAGGCCTGCCCTCTTCGCCGCGCATCAGCTCCCTATCCAGACACAGTCCCAAGTACACGTAAGTTTAATGGCTTTTTATTAACAGATGAAGAGAAAACTACTGCAGAGAATAGGAGGGCAATCACCCAACTCAAACAGGCTCAAGAGAACAGGGCTGGAACTTTCCTGAACTGGTAGAGAGGCACAAGGTCCCTGCCCAAAGGCATAAGGAGTCAGCAACAAGAAGATGCTTCTTGCCCATTTCCATCTATTAATCCAGCCAGTGCTAGAGGCTGACATACTGCAGTACTTTCTCCTGAGGGACGGGAAAGGAAAACAATCTCTAGATACTTCTACCTGTGATTCCAGTAGGCTTGCTTGTAGAGGTCATAATCTTGAATATCCACATCTTCGCTTTCCCAGGATGCCTGGTCATAGGGTAGGTCTCTCCATTTAATCAAATAGTGGACATTCCCCTTCTTATCCACACTGCAGAAGAAACCAGTAAGTCTCAAATACAGTGAGATGGCAGTATTCCCCCAATCCATTCAAATGGAAGGGACGGACTCAGTGAAGCAGCAGAAACAGAACGACAATGTATGTCATACCAACAAAGAACTCCCACTGTTTCTCCCAGTCATACTGCAGTTTAGCTCAACCCCTCTCCCTTAGCCTTGCTCAAAGTCTTAGTTGAAAATCCTCTTTGTTATACCCCTACCTGTGATTAAGGATCCTGTGGATCATCATCCACTCTGGCTTGATCCCATATCGATAGAAACGCTCCTCCATCTCAGCGTATTTGGGGTCCTTGTTTTTTCTCTTTCGGCTTTTCTCTTCTTCCCCTCCAAAGTCTCCCGAGGGTGGCTCATCCATATCATTTTTGCGTTGGTAGTTACGAAACATGACCTGGCAGTGCAACTCCAGCTGCAGTCAGGACACAAGCAGTCAGTAGGTGTTTTAGCCTCAGCTGTCCACCCTTATGGCATCATTAGGTTCCTCCACTCACCTGCAACTCTGACACCCAGGAGCAGTGCCAGTAGGACATTCCCTGCCATTTGACAAAGAACTGCCTTTCAGGCCGACCCTCCAGAGGCTTTGGGGGTGGAGCGTTAGGGTCTGCATCAGGTGGACGTGGTGGTGTGGGGCCAACTGGGGGCTGACCCCATTTCCAGATCAGGATCTTCTGCACCTTTCCTTTCAAAGCTGGGCACTGGGAAGTTAAACAGAGCTTCATGCATCACTGTGTATGTACTCTAACATGGAAGCACGGAGGAGCAGAAACAGAGTCACTTTTGTGGTTTCACTACACAGATAAAATTTGCTAGGCTTGACTAGCCCAGTAGTCTGCCTAACTACAACTTCATTGAAAGTTTGTGCAAAAAATATTTTGCTGTAGAACTAAGGGCTCAACATAAGCAGCTTCTTTTTCTTCATCACCTTTAGGCTTTTATCACCAAATGAAAGCAATTAACATCATTTATACTACCTATTTCAAGAACTTTCTGGAAAAGCACGGTACTTCTCTTAACCATCTACTAAGAAAGGTCTTACCATTACAAGGCTTACAACAGTGCAAAAACAGTTTGTCTCAGCATCAGTTTAAATTACTTTAAGCACTGAATTTTCTTGCACTTGTTCTCCTGTTTCTGCACACATACAGGAGCTCAAAAAAGTGATCCTTGGCATGCTGGACCAAAAACCATCCAACTACCCTGCATGTGAACAAATCTCATGAGACCCAAAGGCTGTAGCCTGGTTCTTCCCACTGTCTGGAGAAAGCAATCAATCAAGGCACAATACAGCTACAAAAATCAGGCCTTTAAGCTTTATGACAAAAGTGTATGAGGAGACAGTCTTCAAAGGACTGTCTATTTCTATTTCCATAGAAATATGATGATCCAAAGGGACTAGATCAATCACCTCTTGTAGCAACAGGGGAATGGTACTAGCAGAAACTCACAGTGCAGCGAGGACACAGCCATTCTCCATTGGGAATCTCAGGCAGTGGGGGATTCAGACAGTGGATGTGATAGGATGAAGGACAGGCATCACAGCACAGCAGCTCTCCTCCATCCTTGCAGACTCTACAGAACTCCATATGGTGGTCATCCTCTTCCTCAGCATCCCCCACTACATCTTCCAGGATTTCCTCACCTTCAGAGTTATCCTCCTTTGCTTCCCACTGAATGCCCTCTTTTTCCTATGGGAGAGGGAAATCAGAAGAACAGAGTGATTATTTCGTTACCACAGAAACAGCCCCAAGTTACTTGACACCCCCCTCATACATGATCTCTTGCACCATTTGGAGAATCCAATACTCACACAGTGTGGGCAGCTCCATTTGCCCTCTGGAGCTTTCTCCATGTCTGGGTCCAAGCAAACCATGTGGTAGGCACGAGGGCAGGTATCACACAATATAATTTCTCCTCCCTGCTGGCACACCTCACAGTAGTCCTGGTGATCAGTCTCATAGCCATCCACAGCCACTGTGGAGTCCTCCTCACCTGCAGAGGGTGATGAGGAGTTACTGTAGTACAAGCCACAAGTACAAGTTTCCTACAGCCAGGGAGGGTATTCTCCCAACAGCCTACATAGCCATCTAGAGATCCAGAACACAAAACTCTTACTCTATATAAAAGGCCGAGAAGGAAGACCTGGGAACAGGAGCAAAACAAGTCCCTTTGTGCCCCCTTCCCCCCTCCTCCTAAAAGGCAGAGTTAAGGCCAGGAAAACTCAGCACTGCATCTGCTTCCCTAACAAAGAACTCCTGACAGGACTTCTGAAAACCTTTTCCTTATTCAAAATAATATCTGGTTCTTCCTTAACAAGCAATTCTCCCTCAAGTATGCTGTTAAACATCAAAACGCCACACAGACACCCCTCTAATCTTTCTACACACTTAACTATGCTTGTCTCCAACTGTTGGCAAGTATCTATACCTTTCTTTTTCTTCTTCCCAGCCTTGAGTTTTTTGCGACTGCGGCTACTACGGCTTGTAGATCCATCTGAAACAGAGTAGCTGTTGATGCTGGCATCATCAAAGTCTGACTCCACATCCAGATCATCATCTTCACTCTGAGATAGGTAAGAGAAAAGCTTTGTTGCTCAGACACACATGCTGAGGGGCAGCAATCAGACACACACCCCAGCAACACTATCACATCATGACCGCCTCCTCACAAGGTCAAGAAAGGAGCATCACTTACTGATGATCTTTTACGCTTGGAACCAAATCCTCCCAGTTTGATTTTCAGTGGTGCCACCTTCTTTGTTTTAGGTTTCTTGATATCAGGAATACGAGGACTGGCCTTTGGCTTCCGCCGGGCATTGGGTCCTGGGAACACAGGAGGCAGAGTCACAAGGGCTATTGCCTTGACACCACTCACATTCTATCCTCCTGCCAGACTCTTCATCTCACCTTTCCCCTCCTTTGTCTTGGCTTTCCTGAGTGGCACATCTACAGGGGGCTGCGGCAGGACAGCATCCACGTTTGTCACCATACTCTCGACTACTGCAACAGCTGCAGCTGCAGCAGCTGCCACAGATGCTCCTGAACTTCCCTTGAAGGGGTTGTTTGTGCTAAACTCCCTCCATTTGGCTCCCAGTACCATCATCATCTTCGACACTGCTATTTTAGGGTTCTTGGCTGCAATAAGTGGCCTGTGTACAGTTAAAGAAGGAAGGAAAGTCAAGGAAGGAACCACCCTGAAATCTAGATTATTCCTCCCCACTTCCATCAGCACCTTTATCTCAAACTACATTCCTTTCTAATCTCTGATCTTAACTGCTAATGATTCTCCCCACTCTCATCCTTCACTCTATGCGAAAGATGCAAATGTTCAGGGGCTTGGAAAAAAGAAATGGAATTTAGCATAATAGGGAAGAAAGGGGACTGGGAGAACTTGCATCATCTCGATGACTGAAAACAAAAAAGCTGGGGATCAATTATTTTACTGTTGCTTCAGCTTTCACTCTAGGTACCACAGTAGCGTGCACTAAGGTTCCAAAATGAAGGAATCTAGGTTTTGTCCCATCTCTTTTTTTGTTCCCGAGTCATTTCAAGTGTAGGCTTGTAGCTCACCTGACAAACTGGCTGAAAGCTTTGTAGTTGGTGAGTGTGCGGTAATCCTCCTCCGTGAAGATGTGATCAATATCCTCCATGCCCCAATCTTCCAGGAGCTGAGCAGATGACTTTGGCTCCTATGAAAAGAGAATCATGGCAACTCTGAGCAGAACTTCTACACATCTTTGACATCTATAGATGACCCAGGGAATTTTTTTCCCCTGCATCTGCTTATCACCACCATAGAACACAGCCACAACAGCAGATCAGTGGAAATGGGAAAAGTATTTGGATTCAATATAAATTCCACGTGTGCTTAAAGCAGTAGAGAGGGAAGAATGCAAGCTAGGAAAAAGGTCAAGTCCAGAGGGTCTAGTGGAAGATGAGACTACACAGTCCCAACTCCCTGTGCAATCACAAAGGGAGAGCACAATGATCCCCCAAATCAAGATACATGGAATGAGAAGCAAGTAGTCAGCAGGGTAGTTTGTTACCTTTGAGTCATCATCTTCTTCCTCCTCTTCCTCCTCCTCCTTGCGCTTGGCTTTGTTTTTCTTTTCCTTCTTAGGTCCTAATTTCTTCTTTTTCTTCTTCCCAGGGGTATAATCACTGCCCTCACTATCAGAGCGCAGAACCTCTTCTTCTTCCTCCACAAACTCATTCCCCTCACCAGAGCTGTCCCCTAGCTGGGGGGGGAGGGAGAGATCAGGCATGAAAAAATACCCTGGGATAAACACTAAACATTGCTCCCTCCCCGAGCTCTACAAGCTTCATTCAAAAGACTGCTGCTATCAGCCAGCAACAACAGTAAGCACCCTCACCCTTTATATCCATATTTTAGAGTGTGACCTTAGCCATCCTTTTTCTTACCTCCTTCTTCTGACGTTTGCTGAGCTTGGGCACTTTGGGTTCCTTCAGTTTCTTGGGCTTCTTCTTCTTCTTGATTTTGGGAGTGTCAGCCTCTGACAGAAGCTCTTCTTCTGGCTCTTCTTCAGGTTCTGGATGTGAAGAGGTGATGTGTCTCATTCAACCCCCATCTGCACACTACAGTATAGCCCCTCTTCAAAGAGCTCAACTTGTCTGCTTCTTGCTACACACTTACCAACAGAGGTGGTTACAACTCTTACTGTTCACAACAGATACTCTAAGATTGTATCCTAAGGTATCACCTAACATGGTTTCTCCTCTCCCAACACCACCTATTTCCACAATCTTGCTTCTCTAAGCAGAACTACACTCCGAACTCAGGGACAAGAAGTTTGCCATAACCTAACAAGAAGAGGAAAGAGCATAAAGGGGACATAATCTAAAGGCGGCAAAACAGCAAATGCATTTGAGAACCTGAGTAGGATACTGTTTCAGTCCATGGATCTCCAGAAAAGAAACCATCTAGCCTCTTCAGCAGTACAGAACATCCTACAGCTGCATGCAAAATACAGGCCAGTAAGCCACTACTTTTCCTCCTCCATAGGAAAGTTGTTACTCAGCAACTCTATTCTGATCCAAATTAGACAGAACCTTCCCCCAGCCCCAGCAGCTAGCAAGCTGACTGCCTGGCCAGAACACACACCAGCTCCCCAGCACCAGTGCACACTTCCATCTGTGTGCCTCCGTTCCCTGGCTGCCCTTGGCCCGAGGGCCCGGGGCAGCCAGACAGCCCTTCCTTCTCTTTGTGGCAGGCTGCGGGAGCAGCGCGGCCACCCGCCCTCCCCTGCCGCCCCGCCCACTGCACACCGCCAGAGTCACTCCTTCTCCCTCCAAGGGAAAATGGCCTCCTGACCACCCGAGCTGGGCAGGATGGAGGAAGCCACAGGTCAGAGCAGCTGCCGCAGCCAGGCTTAAAACAGCAGATAGAGGTCTCAGAACCTGGAGTGCCATGCCTGGCCCCTGCCATATTCCCAACCAATGGATGTCTATGGTGCTGCAACACCAGGTCCTTCAAGGACCATGCATCTTCTCCCCCAAGTTCTGATTTAGAGCCTCTAATGACCCACCCTTTCCAAGGTATCATCTAAACCTCTACATTTTGTAGTGATTTTACAGGTTTTTTTCATAAAGATTTTCATTATTGATGGTCCCATTCTGCCCAAGATCTCAGAGGTGCCAGAAAACTCCAGAGGCAAAGCTTAAGAAAAAAATGCCAAACAAAAACCCAAAACTCCACAACATCTTCCCTTCTCCAGTCACATTTCTCTTATATTACACTACAACACTTCAGTATGAGTTAGTAGGAAATCCCACACATCCTATGGTTGACTATATACATCACTCCTTTTTCACAAGGAAGTGAAGAATCCAGATGCATGTCCACAGAGCAGGTCATCAACAGCAGCAACAACAACAACAAAAAAAACCAAACAAGAAAGAAATCTCAGGGCTCTAACTCAAGCCTCACGTTGATGATGAGGATGCAAATACAAGGGAAAAAGCAATTTACAAGGACTAAAAAAAACCCAAAGGTGAGCAAGCAGCATGGAGCAAGAATCACAAGAAACCTCAATAATTGGGTGTGGTGATGAAGGAAAGTGGGTCACGCAACAGCCCAGGGCAGTTTTCTCTGGACGTCAGCCGGCCTGAGTTCCCAGATGAAAGCAAGCCAGGCAACCTGCCCTTTCATATACTACCCCCTCTCCCCCCTCCCGATTCACAAAAACTGAAACTCGCAAACATTTCAGTACCCTGTCAGAATTGGATGCTCTGCCTGCATCCTCCACACTTCCTCCAAGCACAGGCCCTGACAACCTGCAATGGCTTGGAACAAAGTCACTCCACCTGACACAAAGCCACGAGCCTCTCACTTCGAAGTAACCCTGGGACTTGGATATCAAAAACATACACATGACTTGCAGCAAAAAAAAAAAAAAAATTACAATCCCCAACACATCTTGCATTTCACATATTCAGCTTGAGACCAACATTATCATCACTCCACATGCATGCCATAAAGGCTGGGCATACCTGGATGCTGGGGAATAGCGTTATTCAACAGGATCTCCATCTCATCATCATCACTGCCCCCTGAGCATGGTGATGGAGATCCGATGCCCGAAGCCATGTCCTCTACACTGAGGGAGGCCTGGGCTTACACAGGTTGTCGTCTTCTTGCCAGTCTGGCCAGTATTCACTGAAAAGAAAAAGAGAAAGTTACAGCAAACCTGAACTCTGTTCTCTCAAGCAATAGCGCTACTAAGAGGATCTGTTTGAAGGCTTAGACAGCAACTTTACTGGCTTTGGAGCCTATAGATAATAGAAACACTGGCAGCAAGTATCAGTTTAGAGTTGTGATAAAGCAGGCTTTTAAGACACCAGATATTAAACTGAGTCAGCAACTGATCTCTGCCGAGGAAGCCAAAACAGCTGTCCTAAAGGAAAACTCTCCCGTCCTCTGCAGCCGGGTGCCCTCGGTTATTTCTGCCTTGGGCCAGGAGAAGGCAGCGGGGCAAGCAAGGCAGCCGGGCTTCCAAGGGAGCCCTGGGGCCAGCGGGGCGGCTGTCAGCCCGGTGCCCTGGCCAGCAGCCCCAACCCGCCCCGGGCTGGCACTGCAGCGCTGGCCCTGCCCCTGCCCGGCCGCACACAAAAGGCCGGGCGGGCTCGGCAGCCCCGCTCCGCCGCCCCCGCCCGGAGCGGGGCTGCGCGGCGCAGGGCGGGGGCGGGGGGCACCGTCTCCCGGGCGGGG
>WAAE01017263.1:163252-179991 GCA_013400495.1 Nicator chloris
CCCCGAGTTACATCCCATAATACCCCCCCACGCTCGCACCCTTTCGCTCCAGCATCCCATAATACTGACCCCCACCAAGAAACATCCCATAATACTGCGCCGCGCGCGGGACCCCGCGCGCCGGGGCAGGGCGCCCCCCCCGCGCCTCTCGGGGCTGCCATCCCATAATAGGCACTTCCCCCTCCCGCGGGGAGAGCGCGGTGGGGGGGGAGGGCGCACTGTGAGGACCCCCCCAGAACATCCCATAATAGTCACACCTCGAGCGCGCACATCCCATAATAGTCACACCTCCTCCCCCCCGCCTGCGCCCAGGCAGGCATCCCATAATAGTCGCCGGGAGCCACCGTCCAGCCCGGCATCCCATAATACTCGCGGCCGCCCGCCCCGCACCCGCAGGGCTCCGCCNGACCCCTGGCACCGCGCGGCCTCCGCGCACCTCCCGCCCTCCTGCGCGCTGGCACTGGCCCCGGGCACAGGCTCCGGGCACCGCCCTCGCACCGCCGACCGCCCCCGACCTCGGGGCTGAGCGCCCCGCTCGCTTCCCTGCCCCGTCGTGCCGTGCCCCATCCCGCACGCTCCGCCCTCGGGGTCGCAGGACCCCTCCAGGGCTATCCGTGCCCGGCGCGGTCACTGCCACCGCTAGCCTGCGTGTGGGGAGCCCGCGGTGACTTTGGTGCTTCCCCTGCACCTCGAGGCTTCCTGGCTGCTGGTACCTGCAGAACCACCGACCCCAGGGATACGCATTCTCCCAGGCAACTAGTGACAGGATGAGAGCATATAGTCTCAGGCAGTGCCAGGGGAGGCTTAGGTTGGACATCGGGAGGAATTTCTTCATGGAAAGGGTGATCAGACATTGGAATGGACTGCCAGGGAAACGGTGGAGTCACCATCCCTGGAGTTGTTTAAGGACAGGCTGGATGTGGCACTCAGTGCCATGGTCTAGTTGCCATGGTGGTGTTCGGTCAAAGGTTGGACTTGATGATCTCAGAGGTCTTTTCCAACCTAATTGATTCTGTGGTTCTGTGATACACGGTGTGTCCATGTACTCCATTCCTCCCTGTCACCCAGCACCCTGCTCCCCCCTGCAGCCTCCACCAGGAAACTCATCATTGATTTACACAGATGGGAATGGTCTGTAGGTATAAGTATACTCCAATTATGCACATACAACTGTATCATTAATTTCCCATTAAACAAAATCACATCCCATAATGCTGCCTTATCCTCTGTTGAGCACTTTCATAGCACTATTAATCTCAACAAAGAGGCGCAGTCCTGTCCGTCTCTCCCAGTGAAAGTGTGGGTGTCAACAACTGTGCTCATTGCCTCCACTGTCCCATGCCTGGTGGTGCATGTGCACATTTCATCCCGCCACAGTGAAACACACCACAACACAAGTGGAGGACTGGCTGTTTACAGACTGCAACTACTCGTTTACAGATGCTGTAACACAAGCTGGGCTTTGTCTGCTAAAGCTCACTGAAAATACGTCCACGCACACAGCAGGCATGCAGGTGCTCCGTAACGCCATCCCATAACCTCAGCCGTGTGCCGAGGTGGCTCAGGCTATTGGCAAGCTCTCCCTTACCTGTGCATGCAGGCTCCAACCGCCTCCTCACACCAGCAACTGTGCTGAGATACCACCAGGCTCCACCACCACATCCGTGTGCCCATCTCCACTGTGTGCTCCCGCAGAGTTCCACAATGCACAATAGGCGTGCAGCCACTCCACAGCACAAGTTGCGCCTCCTGTGCCTCGTTCCCGCCTTGCCAGCCAAGACTAGACCAATACATCCCAACAGGCTGTTGTGTAATCCATGTTCCTGCACATATAAAAGTCCCACCTACTTTTCCAGCCATCAGCAGCACGCACCTTGTACTATCCCTGTACATACCTTTGCCCACATGATGATGATGATGCTTTCATTTATCTCAGCTCCATGGAGGAAAAGTAGTAGGAAACAGCACACTGCTCTTCCACAGATGCTATCCAACCTCCACATGGATCAAGCAGACCATCCAGTACTATAGAAACATGTCATGGATGACACCACCACCAAACTCACATGGACCTCTGGAGGAATTCTGATTCCCTCTTTTGTGTGCTGACAGCCGTAATCTCCTCTTAACAGGAGCCAGGCAGACAGCCACACCAAATTCCCCAGCTGAGCAGCCCAGCCCCAACCAGTGTCCACCAATTCCACGTTTTCCTCTTTCCCCCAGGGGCTTGGCCACAAGGGGAGAGGTGTGATGCAGATGAAGATGAATATCCTGCAAAGGGAGTTAGGTGCTGGGGCTCTCTCTGCAGGTGATTCCCAACGCTCCTGCCAGCACAGTTATGGTCTGAAGAAGGTTGTTTGCTACTGGTTAGGCAATGCGTGCCCCAGTGCTTCCAATGCTAAAGCATGAAGCTTCCCAGTGAGCCACCACCTCCCTGAAATCTTTCTCTGTATGACAAATGAACACATTTTTATCATGAATATGACCAAGGTTCTCCACCTCAACTCCAACTCCTTTTTTCCTTTGTAACTTTCTTAGTCAGCAGAAATCTTAATTTTCCCTCAAAACAAACAAATTAACACTCCATATGGGATATATATGATTATGATTAAGGTGTTTTTACTGTTTGTGAGAGTCAAGTAAATTAAATAGATTAAAAAATAGATTTCCAAATATTTTCCTTTGATGAGGAAAGGATAGATTTCCATGAGATAGATTTCCAGTTATTTGGCTGCTTTAAGCTTGGAAGTTGCTGTACCTTACTGTGGTTCGATTACTTACCCAGTTTAATTGAATCTTTTGAGTTTATAGCACTTGGCTTGGAAACAATTACAGCAAGATCTGTGTAATACAATCTTCCCTACCTGTGCTGATGAGTGTCAACACCCTGAACAACCCCACAGCACACTTCCCATGGGGAAAATGCCGGCAACATCTTGCTTTGGTGCTGCGCCCTTGCTGGGAAATCCAAACTGGCCAGAGGATCTTCCACGCACCCCTGCCCAGCTCTGCTTCCGAGAACAACCAGGTGAAGTGGGCTCTGTACTCCTACAGCAACAAGATGGGGTGACCTCTAAATAATTTCTGTAGTTTTGTGCATGGCCTAAGTTAGTCAGGGTTCAGGAGAGCCCTGCTCCATCTTCCTCTACCTCATGGGCAGCTGCCCCTGTCCAGGCTTTTATCAGACCCACAGCCCTTTCTCACTTTCACTTTTAATTTCTGTTCACTTTTAAACATATTTCCCCAAGGTAACAAGAAGAACAAAGTTTTTGACATTGTTTCACCCTGGAACTCAGGGTTGTAGGCTGGAAGCCTGCATCCTATGTGTTTCAGTGCTGCCCAGTGTGGGAGGTAAGGGTGGGAGGAAGGAAATCCAGAGCATTTTGGAAAGAGGTGAAACTCTTCAGCCTAGCATGAACCGTTCATATGTGGGACACAGATAACAGACTACAAGCTTGACATGCTGGTGCTGCAGACAATGTGATCTGAAAGATCGGTTTATGGTCTTTCAGGCTATTTTTTGTCAGCTCCTCTCGTGTTCCCTAACAATACAGAGGCTGATGGGTTTAGACACTGGGCACTGCAATGCTGCCACAGTATTGCTTCATTTGTGTTCTAGGACACAGCCATACTTCTGTTCTCCTCATTTTTGCTGTTTCCCGGACTGAGGGTTGCTCCAGCCAGTCTGTAATAACTGCTCTGTCAGGTTACATACGACCACTAACATGAAAACTATATTTCAGTATCTGCGTAAAACCAGTGGCCCCTGATGTACCTGTGAATGTGATGCTGTTTTGCAAAGCCTGCAGTTATATTTCACCTCTTCCTTTAACCTAGTTTTGACCATATGTAATTAATGTGGATGGACTTACTCCTCACGTTTGCCATTCAGCAGCCCTGCAGGCTCTCCTGATCAGATCGTACTGATGCTTGCCATGACTGAACTAAGGTTTTACCACTTCTGCCAAGGAACCCTAAAGATCCCAGGATTTCTGAGAAGCCTTGCCGTTTTGTTTTTTCTTTAGTAAAGCAGAGAATTTTGCCCTGAATCATTTTTTGAGTGGAAAGGGGGTATCAAACTCCAAGATTGGTAATTTTTACTTTGAAATTAGCAAGGAAATGGTTCAAACTTTCACGCGATATCTGGTATTGTCCCAGAGTCTGTGTCTCTTCAACACCCAAGCCCCCTGACCCCATTTTAAACTATCTTGTGAGAATTCTGTGTCCCCAGCGCTGGCCAAAGTAACTGTTCTGAATTCTGCAAGTCTACCCCAACACTACAAAGCTTCTCCACTCCCACCTTTCTACAAAGTCTCCATGGCAAGCTAAGGAAATCTAAATGACCAATTTTCATTGTTTTCTTCATCATGCATCCCCCTTCTATATTTTTCCCTTATTTAGTTTGTGTGGGTTCTTTTTCAAAGAAAAGCATGAGCTTATTTGTTTAGCACAATGGAAGTGTCTTTACTTTGGTGTCATATATGGCAGAAAATAACACAGGAAAGTCTCCTCGTCTCGTGGAGAAAGGACAAGAGCCCTTTCTGTCATTGTCCAAGGAGCTGCTCCTGCAGCAAACAAATGCCACTGGAACAAGAGGCAGAAAGAGACTTGCACACAGAGGATTTTGGAGCGTACAACCAGAATAAGATCAGGAATCACTCAAGAGACCACATGTGCTTCTTTTTTGAGAACATTCTACTGTCAATGGAGGATCGAGTCTCTCTCTAACAGCCACCTAGGTGAGGGCTGCCCCTATGCCAGCGTGACTCTGCATCTACTTCCCGTTAGGGGAAGAGCATTTCAGACTTCGCTCAGCACTCGTCATGAGCCTCGTCTCCTGTTTTGCCAGAAGGAGGGGGCAGGGAGAGCGGCGTGGCCGTGCAGCCGGAGCCGCACCGTGTCAGCCAGACATGCACGGTGCAGGAGGCAGTGCTGGCACAGAACTGAGGCGGGGGAGAGATAGAGAAGATTGGGGGTTGCTCAGCCCCCTGGAAATCAGAACGGCTGATCTCTATCTCTGTGTGCTTTGCTGGTTTGTTTGCTTTAAAAAACATCACATACTTGGTACTGACACCTATAGCTTAAGGTTACTTGATATTTTCCATCACAAGTCTGTTTTCAGTTAGTCAGAACTTTGCCAGACATCAGATAGTCAGATTCGAATTTTCCATGTTTATTTTCACTTTTTTTTTTCCTGAAGATGGAGGCACTCAGTAAGGCGTAAAAAACAAATGCTATTTTGCAATTATAAAAATCTGACTTTGACACCAGTCTTTTAACATAGAATAATGTATATAATGAATAACAAAAGCTGCAAGCAATACACAAAAGTTAAGAATGCTTATTAGTTACCATTTTTAGGTTCCCATTTCCCTAAAGTGCCTGAGAGATGCCCTGATCCCCTCTCCTCTTCATGAAACAAATAGTTGGATCCAGCCAGGGACAGAGCCAGTGGTCTCAAAGGGGCTGCAACAACCCACTGGTTTGAGCTGCCTGCAGTTCTGCCATACCTATTTTTACCTCCTGTATCAAAGCTGGTGCATGCTGGCAAAAATCACTAACACCGACACACATCTCTTGAGCTCATTTAGCAGAAATACTGAAAAAACAGGCTGGGACAGAACTCTCCTTCATCTCCTACCTCCAGCTGGATCTGGGAGAGGTGTTTCCAGCGCTGCACCCAGCAACAACTGTGCTCCAGGGAACAGTGCTAATTAGCCTGGAGGTTGCATTCCTCATTTGGCTGGGTGAGAACACCACTGCTGCTGAGCAGAGCTGATGGACTCGTGTTGGCTGGAGAGGAGGAGAGTCAAATCTCAATGGTGATACCTACTAAGTCACCATGGGCTCCAAACTGGGCAGGTGTTTGCGGAGCTGCCACAGCCACACAGGTCTGGAGGAGGTTTTCTCTCACCTTGGGCAAGAACCAGACCAGGTACTTTGGGGCTGTGCCCCCAGTGAAGGATCACAAGGATCACAAATCAGGCTCTGCTCTGGGACAGACCATGCAGGGACATGTCTTGCTTTGTGCCATCCTTGTGCACGTTTCTTGAACTTAGAAGTCAGAGCTTTGTGACACTCGGACTTAGACGGCAAGTTGCTTCCTAAAAACGATACGATTCGGACTAATGGACAGGTGAGATGCAGAGATGCTTCACAGCCCCAGTTTGAATGGCTGTGGGCTTTTTCCCTTCCTGCATCGGGGTCCGAATTTGGTTGCGAGGGCAAGCAGAAGCCCGCAGCCTCGCCATGCTAGGGACCCGGCCGAGGGTTCCTATGGAGCCCACGTGCAGTTGGCAGCCACGAGCCCGCCCCGGCTCGTGTCCCATGTCCGGCGCATCCCCGCGTTCCCATCCTCCCGCCGCGCTGCCCCGGGGGGCGGCGGGGCCCGCTCGGCCCCACCCCGCATCCCATAATAGTTCACAAAGGCGACTCCATCCCATAATAGCCACCCACGGGAAACACACCATGGCAACCGCCCCCCCACCCCACCCCCGCGCCATCCCATAATACCCTGCCGGCTTTATTGGTCCCGACTGAGGAGGGCAGGGGGGGCCGGGGCCGGACGGGGGCACCGCGGGGAGGTCCCGGCGGGCACCGCCAGGAAGCCTGGCTGGGGCTGCAGCCTCCCCCCGGTATCCCGCAACACCCCCTCCTCCTTCCTGCTGCATCCCATAATACTTCCCAGGGAGGCAGCCCCGCTGTAAGGTAGAGCCATCCCATAATAGTGGCCCGGTCACACCGCGCTGGGAATGGTGCCATCCCATAATACTCTCGCCCCACGCCGGCTGCGGCGGGCCCTGCCATCCCATAATAGCCGCCCGCTTCCCTCCCCCCACCCCCCCGCTCCTTGTGGGGCATCCTCCTCATCCCATAATACTCCCCCCGGCGGCACGAGCGCCCGCCATCCCATAATATGCCCTGCCACCCACCTGCCCCCCTCCGGTCGCGGGAGGCCTCGCCATCCCATAATAGTCGCGGCTCGCCCTTCCCCCCCGCTGCAGAAGGGCTCGCCATCCCATAATACTCGCCGCTTGCCATCCCATAAAGCCGCGGCTGAGGCCTGACCCCGTGGGCCGCGCTCGCCTGCCCCGCTCAGCTCGGCTGGGCCGGGCCGGGCCCGGCCCCCCCCGCACCCCTGCACCTCCCCTCTCCTGTCTGCCCCGCTGTCGCCACCGCGCTGCCTCGCCCCGGCCTCGCCGCGGTGCGCCGCTTCGGCTTCGGCTTCACCCTCACCCTCACCTGGCAGCCCACCTGCCGCTGCTGCCGCCTTGGCCATGCACCTTCCCAGAGCCTTGTCCTGGGTGCCCCCAGCCCTTGCTGGGCCCCTCGCTCTGGTGCCTTCCCCAGTCCGTCCTCGGTGTCCACCCCCAGCCCAGGCACTGCCCGCTAGCCCAGCCACCATCGAGTCAGCAGAAAAGCACAAAGCTGGAGCGAGTGCCGTGTCATGACACCCATGACACCGTGGGTGCGTGTCTAGTTCGCATGGAGCCCCTGCTGCTGGGGGCCCGGGGCCGTGCTGGCATGGCCTTTGTGACCACTGAGCCCTGACCTAGTTTGCCAGGTGCTGTGCTGCCGTTGGAAGGGCCTCCCACTCCTTGCCTGCGGCCGCTGTGTGCCGCGTTGGGGTCTGCTCGCTATCCACTCACAACCGCGTTATCATGTGTCTGGTATGGAAGATAACTCCACATCTTGACATCCACTCATATTGAGCGTATTTATTTTACTTCTGAAGGCAGTTTTTACCACTGTTTTTGGGTTTTGCTTTCAGCCCCATCCCTGCTTTTGTGCCCCAACTGTTATGGGCTGCAGGGAATGTTTCTGAGCTGCTCCATTATTTTCCTGGGTCCTTCCACTACCTGCGTTACAAGTACAGCTCAGCACTTGCAACGTGTACTTCTTGTTAAAGCCAGCAAATGTATCCTGATAGCTAAGAGAAGAATAGGAAATGTAAGCACCAGAAGCTGAAATAATGACATGTAAAAGGCTGATACGCAGAAAAGAACCAAAAAACTGTAATTCCCCATACTCTGAACAGAAGCTACAAAATTATAGACTTTGTGGATTAAATGGTGGTATGGGAAATAGTAATGCACAGTGACAAGTGAGGTGTTTCCTTGTTGGATGGGGTGCAGTAAAGATGCCTGCATCTGTTCAGTCAGATCCTGGCAGAACATTCAAAGGGATGAGGTTTTAGAGCAGCAGCAGCAAGTTCAGATGCTGCTGCAAGGAAAGGCGGGAAGCATTCTCTTTTCCCTGTGAGAAACCCACGGCTGCTGCTGCTACCTCACCTCGCTGAAACCAGAGAAGGGGTCTGCCAGGAGCACTCCCGCAGCTGCGTGCCCACCAGCAGCCCCAGCGGCGGCCACCGGCACCGGCAGTCCTGGTGAGGTGTGGTCCCTTTGTCTGTTGGCTTTCGGCAGCAAATGCAGGAGCCCTCTTTGCAAACTCTGTGTTTTACAGGGAGTCCTCCTGTGGCAGCCCTGTTTTACAGGGAAAGCATCTACAGGGGAGCATGAGGCGGTCGAGGATGGAGTCTGCAAATTGCTGCCCGTTTTATTCTGCTTGTCATACGTTTTGTTTGCAGATGATCCTCTGGCATCAGTGAGAAACAAGTGAGCAAACACATGCAGCGCTCCACTGTCTTGGAGAGGGAGCTCTGGACTCGGAGAATGGAAGCCCTGAGTCCTTTTGAAAATTCTTCCCACTCGCCTTTTTTAAGGTTTCTGTGCAGTTGGGCACCGCCTAAGCCGGTATCCAGCCTGCCTCCTTGGGAAGATACCTGTCTTTTCCTTCTTTTATCTAGAGAGTAGCTGAAGGGCCAAGTGAGGTTGTGCCAGTTTGAGCTAACATAGAACTCTAGTTTGTAGTGTATGGTCCATACGCATACCCATACCATTTGCATGTGACGTGTTTAAAGCAGCTTTACATCTGTTTAGTAAAACATCAAGAATGGCCAATGCAGAGGACAAACTTAAACTGCTCCAAGCCTGGCTTTAGTTGGATAAATCTGTAGTTTGGGCACACGCTTGCTTAGTTGAAATCAGAGTTTGGGTGCTCCTGTCCCCTGGCTGTTCACTATTGACCTCCTGCAGTAGATGTTGCTCCCCTCTTGGCTCTGGCAACTGAGCAGATGTGCTTGCTCTGTGCTTGCTCCAGTGGGAAGTCCAGCTTTTCATGGCACAACAGCTGCAGGAGGAGGGCTGAGCTAGGAGAGCTGTTCTGACTGCAGTGGCCGTGTACGGACCCTGCCGGAGCATCCCACTTGTCAGGGCCTGCCTGCCCTGCCAGCAGCCATTTCCTCCTCTCCTTCTGTTCGCCCCAGCCACCATGTCAGGTCCTGTACCGTGCAGCCTTTCTCGTCTTGCACCTCTCACAGGCAAACAGGGTGAGTGCTGCAGCCGGGCTGCCGCCCCAGGGAGCAGGAGCCACATTTCTGCAGGAGCGAGAGTTGCCACCCAGCGTCTGTGAGCTGCAAGCAGGCACAGGAACGGCATTAGCGTCCTGGGCAGCAAGCCATGCCAGCCTGCAGGCTCTCAGTTTGATTGTACTCAGTGAACAGGTGCCTCATCCTTTAAGAATACACCATATTTAATTATACCACTTCAAAATGTTCTGTCTTAGGTGGGGCTTTGAACATGTCCACATTAGCTGTTCATGGAGGTGTGACAAGACTGTTTTTAAATGGATTGATTTACACTGGTGACATTGCTAACAGACCAACCACGTTATGGAAAGCTCCAGCTTTTGAGTTTGACCTTCTCTCTTTCCACAGAAATATTGTAGGCTTTGTGTGTGAATTTGTTTCCAGCCATCAGGCCTCATTTCCCCATCTGCCTCACAATTCAGACAAAGCTTCTGAGAAGCCCTGATCTATGGCAAAGCAAGTCCTGTATTCCTGCCTTATTCTGAAGCTGCTAGGGACAGCAATGTGATTGATCCCAGAGTGGCAAGTTCAAACTGCAGGTTTTTGCAACAAGAAATTCACCAGCAGAGATGGAATTAGACTGACTGGGCATTTCCACTGTAAAGCATTCAGTTGCTTGTAATTTTTATGATTGGGGCTGAAATTTTCCATTCTGGCTCTCTGCCTACATCTGATTTTTTTTATAATTTTTGTTTTCTTTTTAAATATGGCTTCAGCCTGTACATTAAATCTACTCAGGGAAAAAAAAAGGCAGAGCAAAACATTTTGTTTTTGAGTGTAAAGTGTATGATAAAAAGAACAGTCTTTTGCCCAACTGCTTTGGAGGAGGAAGCTGAAACCTATGAAGGAGAGCTGTCCTTGCGTCAGAGCTATGCTACTCACTATCCCCATAAAAATCCATGCCAAATTTTGATAAATGATAAGCCTTAAAAAAAAAATATCCATTTCACACATGCTCTGTAGGGATATTTCAGATTTTCCCTGTGTAGCTCTTCCAGGATCGGCTGTCAACAGTGTCTCACAAGGGTGGGATAAGATTATGTGAATGCCAGCCATCTTCTGCAAGGACCCAACCACTGGTGACTGCCCTGGGCCAGGCAGGGGGAAGGAGGAGCAGCTGAGAGAAAGGAGAACAGCAAGTCCTTTGGGGAAGGGAAACATGGAGAATAGATGAGGGCCAGGAGCTTTATGATACTAAGTCTGTTGTGAGGATAAAGACAAGGAGTTACTGGAAAACAAAGGGATGGAAGTGGGAGAAAAGAACCTTGACTGGCTGAATAATTTGACTAGATGGAAAATCAGAGTACATGGGATTATGAAAGTCAAGAGTGATTGCCGTAGTGGAAGCAGGGCCTAGAGAGAGGGAAGACTATTTGAAAAAGCAAGCAGCTAGTCTTGGGAGCTGTGGAGAGAGCAGCAGTATTGGAGCCAGTGAAACAAGGAGAAAAAGAGGAGCTAAAAGTGGTAGGAGGGGTGTAACAACACTGGATGTGGAGATAGGAAAGAACAAGCTGTGCTAGGCTCACTAAGGAACCAAAGAGCAGGAAGAGCATTCAGATAACCGAGCAAGGAGATTTGAGGCAGGGGGGTGGGCAAGGAGCTGGCCAAGCAAGCACCAGTGTCCATCTTGTTTTAAGGGCACAAGCACACATTTAGGTTTCTGGATCTCATCATTGTGTAGTCATGATTCAGGAATCCTGGGCCTGGCAGCACTTCTATCCTGAAATGTTAAAGGAGAGAAAGAAAAAGGAAAAAAAGTAAGACAGAGGGGATTCTACAACAGCTTCCAAGCTGTCATTCTCCACATGAAAAGAACCACAAATCAGTTAGTCCTAAAAAAGACCTGATTCCTTCACCAGCTCATACATGACATCCTGAGACCATCTTAGGGGCAAAAGAGCATCCCTCCGGGTCCCCACCTCCTCATTTGCTCCCTTTCCAGACTCTTTGGTAATGTCACAGAGACTGGACCAAATGAATGAGGATTGTCTATTTTACAGTCTGTGGCTAACAAATCCTGCCTTTTAAAAAATTTTTTGGGAGAGGGGGGAGGGGTTGAATAAGCAGACCTGATAAAAAGCTCTTTATATCTAAAAGGGATAAGGTGCTCACAGCATCTGTGCTCTACCTCTTCCTAATTCCTGTGTGCTCTGCTCACTTCCACTGAAAGTTTCCATACCTGCCCCTCACACTTGATTGCTGCCCAGGCTGTAGGAGGTTTCACCAGAGTTGCTGATGGGCAGGAGATGGGGACACCAGATCTGGATGCGGTCCATCCAAAATTTGTTGAAGGCTGTGTGATTCTTCTCCTTTACCCATCTTTTTCAAAATCTGTGAAGCCACAGAGGGTGAATTGGGACAGGCTGAGAGTGACTGAGCTCTATGTGCCATTCCCAGATGTTTGCCTGTCTCTACAACAACACCTGGTATGTTTGCTGATAGATGCAGTCACCTAGACTTGAAGCAGAAACAAGAATGACATTAAGAAACTTCCCAGAGCAGCACACAGGGACAATGTCAGACGTTAAAGTCGGTCTTCAAGTCTTGTGTTACCATATTTTTAAAAACAATTCTTTAGTCAACAGCCAAATATACTCCACCAGATAGCCAAAACACAGACATTGCACCTTACCAACAAGGTTTCCAGTTTACCCTGCTCTAGTTGCAGGTACAGGCAAGTGGAATCTCTCTTTTTGAAATTTGACCCCTTTTATGGATGGTCAAGCTTTCTTCTTCCCCTTTCCCTCCCCCTCCCCTCTCCCCCACCTCCTCTCCCCCTGGAGAAGCTGTGGGAGCAACAAAATGTAAGAAAAAGTTGCTGACTTTCATTGACCAGCTTTCTCTTCAAAATTATACCCTGGAAATAATTCTCTAATCTATCTGGGAAAGGAACTTGAGATGATTTGATGCAGGCTTGGAGCAGGACAAGGAGTATAAACTGCACTCAGGAGCTACCCGAGATCAGCAAGCTGTAAGCTCCAAATGGCTGCAAGTTCAGACACAGGCAAGGCCCCATCAGCTTCCAAAAGCATCCATCACTGTGACATGAGTCCAAGGAGATGAGACAAAAGGCCATTCTGGACATTTTCCCTGGCATCCAAGCACAGAGCCTGTGCTATGAAGATCCTGTGTTCTTGGTAGGGTCACTGTGCTGCTGATTTTTCAAAATACTCCTCTGGGAAAGAGCACAAGGGTCTTCTCCAATCAGTTACAGAGCCTTTCCTATTTCTTTCAGGCTTCGTTGTAGCCTGATGTCTCATAGACAGCTTTGGCAATTTGAAACGTAAAGCAGGACAAGTACCCTCTGCAGCACTCTGCTGCTTCCAGGAGTTTGGCATGGGGAAGACTCCGAGATCCACACCCACCACCCTGCTCACCCTGACAGGCAGGAAAAGCAGTACAAAGCTCAGACAGATCAAACCACCAGTGCTGTGGAGGTTATTTCTCAGGATCGCTAATATCACCCTGTGCTAAACACAAGCCAGTAGGAAACACTTGTTTCATTAAATTATTTTTTATTTTCTTAAGTTGGTGAAGGCTACCCCCTATAGAGGGCTACGGAAGTCAACCCAAGGACAGAAATAAAAGTGGTGAAAAAGGCAAGCACAATCAGCTTCATCCCTTGTTTTGGTGTCCTTGGGAAATTGCTCTGCCAGCTGAATTATATTTTTGGTGCAGAGTCCCTCAGGTTTTCTCAAGAGTAGTTTTTCTTAGTACTTTCAGATTGCATGTCCAGAAAATGGCATGAGGAAGGACAGCGTGGAGGGAACAGAGAGCACAGGGTCACGCTGGAAGAAAGTGAAACAGAGAATTGTATCTATGACAAGGCCCTCCAAAGCTTCAAAAATAGCTCAAGTGATGAGCCTGACCATTTCCCTTTGAAGCATTGATATCACCCTGCCTGTGGCGATGATCCACTTACCAGACTGACGATATATTGCTACTGGCAGTTACTCTGAAAGTAAAGTCAATAAATACCATTTCTAAATTAAGTAGCCAGAGAATTTTCCTATTGCTTCTCCTATATTTAATTCTTCCTTGTCCAGTAAGTCATGGTGTCTCACCCATTACCCTAACTTTCCTTCACCATTAGAAAGTACAAAGTGCAGAATGACAGAATGTCTTATGTCACTTTTTATCTGTCTTACCCTTTTACTTTCTAAGTTTCTCATTCATATTACCTCTAAGATGGCGTTTTCCCCTTGATTACAGCTGTGGGCTCTTTGACTAGGTAATAAACTTCATGTAACCAACCACCAGATCCACTGATGTTTTTCTCCCACTGTGTTTCTTCCTGCATAATTCCCCCATATCTCTTCCCTCCTCTGGAGGCAGGTCCTTTTGGAGCACCAAGTGTGCTCCTTGGTGGTTCAGGTTACACTCTAGATGTGCAAATAAGGTGACCTGGTCAAGAAGACAACCTCCAGTTCCCAGGCCGACAACAAATGCCTAGCCACCCTTTGCAACATGACCCTAAAGAAGCTGGCTTGTGGCAGCACAGGTCTTTTCCCTGCCTACAAATTATCACCAATAATTTTGGCAAATGCTAATGAGGCATAGTTACTGCAAAATATCTCTCACACGTTTCCCAGTTGCAGGTCTCCCATAGCACGTGTGCCACCCCCTGGCTCCATATCCTGGGCACACAATGATGCTTTCAGTAGCTGTACTGCAGGGACTGCTGTCCCTCAGCCATAGCAGCATGTTTCCCCAACACTTCTCTTTTTCTTTTTTTTTTTTTTTTTTTTTTAACCTTCCTGTCCCCTCTGAATAGCTGTAACTGGGGACTTAAGCACGCTGAAATTATGCAAATCGTCCCACCGGGTTTTTTGTAATGCTAATTATATCAAATGCATGCTCATCAATGAGAACGTCTAATTCCCCTTGCTCATTATCTAGATGTCGCACACTGATATAGAAGCATCCGAAAAAATTAATCTCCTCATAACATAGTGTTTGTGAACCCCTTGCCACCACCTTCACAGCTCCTGCCTCTGCCCCAGGACCCCTAGGTGATAGTGGGCACAAGCATATGCACCACATTTTCCCCAAAACCACCACTCCTTTGCTTCTTCCTACAGAGGAAGGAAGCCTTATCATGAGGCTTTGGTGTTTGATTCACAGAATTGCTTAGGTCTTGTGTTTGTGACTTAAATCAACAGGAGTGACACAACGGATATGTGCTATATAGTACTCCAGAAAGTGGCATCCCAAGTAGTTCAGAACATACATCTTAACTACTAAGATTCCTGCCTATAAAATAGTAATAATACCTTATCAGCTAATGGGCCTCCCGAGAATGGCATTAGTTCAAATTTATGAAGCCATTGAATGCGGGGATGGTAAATACTACAGACAAGCGGGAGAAGATCAGGAGCGCTATTTGGGAATGGAGTTCACATGTGTGTAGTAGATAGCTGATGGATTTGTATACAGTATAGAAAAAAAAAAGGGGGGGGGAAAGTAAAACGCCACATTTTTTCTCTCTGTTACTGATGCTCTCCCTATATGGTGAACAAAGAAGGGACTTGGAGGGGAAAACAATCTGTCATTGCGTAACGAAGGACAACCGCGACACCTATGCACGAGGAGAAAAGTAACTGGCAGCTCCCGACTCAAAGCGCAGGGCAGCGACACCTTCTGAGGGGATGTGCTTTTATTTATCGAAGCGCTCCCTAAATGTGTGAGTTCAACGTTTGCCAGGTTCTGATCAGGTAAAACCCGCAGAAGGACTCTGACCCGTGTCACGGGCTAGATTACTTCCAAATGCTTTTGCCATTCTGTTCTTTACGCCTTATGGGGATGTTACTATCGTGACAACAAACTTAACTCCTTTTCTCCCGCTGCTCCCAGCGAAAAAGCACTCACACATTTACTGACTTCAGTTTTACAGCTTCTCGCCTTCATTAACATTTTCTTTTTTTCTTTTTTTTTATTTTTTATTTTTTTATTTTATTTTTTTTATTCCACATAGTGTTAGAAAACCTCTTTTATCATCACCTCGAGGTGAAAAGTTTGATCCTCTCCCTCCTCCCCTTGCCCTCCTTGGGAGAAAAGTTCTTCCTTGTTCCTTTGTGTTTCAGGGGCTCCAGTGGCGGGTTGACTGCCCGTGCTTCAGGGGACGGCATATGCAGTGCAGGGAGGTTTTATAGCTACCGTGGAAGCCTTGTCACAGTTACTGTCTGAAACAGGTAAAAGCAGTGATAGCTATGCCTGACTTTAGTATATGCAGACTCCCAGATAACCTCAAACAAAACGTCCGGCATAGCAGGTTCTTCAGTGATGTTACACTATTTCTTCTTGTTTTGCTTGGGAGCCCCACTGATCGCTACCTCGCTGCTCAAGATGCTGTGCAAACCAAACAAAACCCCTCCCGATCCATGCCCAAAGATCTCTCCGAGTGTAAGAGCAGACACAGTGGAAATGTGGGAAACAATAAGGAAACTGAGCCGGTTTTGGTCAGCAGGATGTACAGCAGCATCAGAGCAGCAGCAGCCTCTGCCGAGATGCTGTTAACACTGCAGAATACACGAGTTTGCAAGAACGGCTTCAAAAGCAATACACAAAATGTGAAGCTTTCGCTGCACTCGGCCACAGGATCAAGGACTCTGCAGCTGAAAGGCAAGCAGGGTATGCAAAGCGTAATCCGAGCAAGAACAACCCTGGGAGGGAAAGATAATGAAAAAACGCCTGGGATGACAGATCAGCATCTAAAACACAAGGTCAGGGAACCATCCAATTATTTAGGTTGGAAGGACCTCTGGAGGACATCCGTTTCAACTCCCAGCGATAGGGGGGAAGTGGAAAGCAGGGGGCACCTCCCAAGCTCAAAGCAGGCACAGCTGAAGTTGCTCAGGGCATTTGTAATACAAAATACATGTTTTGTTGTAGGGATACATCTAGTGGTGGGAGGCACACAGCTAGTACGCAGTGGAAGGAATAAAAACAGCAATAAAAGCAATCTGAAGATAAGGTCTGNAAGAAGCACTCACACATTTACTGACTTCAGTTTTACAGCTTCTCGCCTTCATTAACATTTTCTTTTTTTCTTTACAAATTGCTTTTCTTCCAAAAGCTGAGAGGAGCTGCTTTGCCCCGGTGCATCTCGGAAGGGGCAGGTGCGGAGGGAGCGGACGCCCCGGGTCCGTGTTCCGGGAGTCCCCTCGGGGATCCCGCCGGTGCGGCCCGAGGCGCCGCCGGGGGCCGCTGTTGGCCGCGGAGAGCGCGGGGCGGGCGGGGAGCGGGGCGGGAGCGGAGCCTCCTCCGGCCGGCTCAGCACCGCCTCCATTCCCCCTCCCCCCGGCCCCTCTTC
>WAAE01017263.1:180146-196198 GCA_013400495.1 Nicator chloris
CCTTGGGAGAAAAGTTCTTCCTTGTTCCTTTGTGTTTCAGGGGCTCCAGTGGCGGGTTGACTGCCCGTGCTTCAGGGGACGGCATATGCAGTGCAGGGAGGTTTTATAGCTACCGTGGAAGCCTTGTCACAGTTACTGTCTGAAACAGGTAAAAGCAGTGATAGCTATGCCTGACTTTAGTATATGCAGACTCCCAGATAACCTCAAACAAAACGTCCGGCATAGCAGGTTCTTCAGTGATGTTACACTATTTCTTCTTGTTTTGCTTGGGAGCCCCACTGATCGCTACCTCGCTGCTCAAGATGCTGTGCAAACCAAACAAAACCCCTCCCGATCCATGCCCAAAGATCTCTCCGAGTGTAAGAGCAGACACAGTGGAAATGTGGGAAACAATAAGGAAACTGAGCCGGTTTTGGTCAGCAGGATGTACAGCAGCATCAGAGCAGCAGCAGCCTCTGCCGAGATGCTGTTAACACTGCAGAATACACGAGTTTGCAAGAACGGCTTCAAAAGCAATACACAAAATGTGAAGCTTTCGCTGCACTCGGCCACAGGATCAAGGACTCTGCAGCTGAAAGGCAAGCAGGGTATGCAAAGCGTAATCCGAGCAAGAACAACCCTGGGAGGGAAAGATAATGAAAAAACGCCTGGGATGACAGATCAGCATCTAAAACACAAGGTCAGGGAACCATCCAATTATTTAGGTTGGAAGGACCTCTGGAGGACATCCGTTTCAACTCCCAGCGATAGGGGGGAAGTGGAAAGCAGGGGGCACCTCCCAAGCTCAAAGCAGGCACAGCTGAAGTTGCTCAGGGCATTTGTAATACAAAATACATGTTTTGTTGTAGGGATACATCTAGTGGTGGGAGGCACACAGCTAGTACGCAGTGGAAGGAATAAAAACAGCAATAAAAGCAATCTGAAGATAAGGTCTGGCTTGTTCTGGGACTTCTGAAACATCTTTTCAAGCTGACTTACAGAACTCAGAGTATCAGAGGGTTTCTAAAAAGCATAAAATACATTTTAATATTAATAGTCATGATTAATAGACATAACAATACTTTTATATATCATCCAAGGAGGGAACCATTTCCAGAAGCATAGGACATATCCATTCTGGAAGTCAAAGCACTTGAAATCCTAATGTGTTTGTACATGTTTGCAGCTACTGTCTGATCCGTATGGAATAACCGTTCTCTGCGCCCTTGCCATCTCTCTGACCTTTCACTTGTTTAGTCTTACTTGATGAGGAGACATTTGTTTAATGTTCACATTGGCAAATGACACAAAGGCAGGGAAGTAGTGAATGGCACCTTTTACCTCTGACATACTTAACAAGAATACTAATTTAAGAATTGTCACAGTAGGATTTAGAGGGTCACCTATAGCGGTTGAAAAGACTTTGCTAAGTTTATATTCCCATTTAACTTTCCCTTCTTGAATACCATTGCTTCACATAGCTCCTGTTGTTCTAAACACAAGCTTTCAAGGGATTCTATTTTGTATTGTTGGACACCATCATAGCCTAGAGCTTTCATATTTGTCTGGCTTTTTTTCTACACTGATTAAAAAAAAAAGCCATAAAGCAAGATAAGGGTGAATGACTCATTTCACTAAAAGACAGCACATACATGTGCTATTCCTTATCACCATGTGATGGAATAAAAAACTCCCAAAGCTTACAAAGCAAAAATGCGGAAGCAGAAACTTAGTTAACAACGATTCTCTCTGTCAAACATGAAAAATATCCCAAATCCCCTCTAGAATCCAAAGCTATTACATTTGACTAGAATCCTCAAAAGCAAAGCAAAACTAATGCAGGCTGAAAATACCCACAGGACAAAACGCAACAGCCCACACTGGCCCCACCGTGGTCTATGTGTAACAATTAAGCAAAGCCTTCAGAAACCCAAAGTCAGGAACTTTTCTGCTGCGTGTAACAAGACCAGCAGCCCTCTTTATCGTTAAACTGGTTGATGAGATTCGTTAAGAGATCAGCTTTGCCGTTATTTATAATTTAGTCAAAATATTTGAGCTAAAATTTCCTCTGCTGGAGGTGGAATATTTATGAAATGTTCCAGGTAAAAATAGTTCCACTATTTTCAGGAATGAAGCTACAAGAAAAGATCATGTTTTCTGATGTGCTTTTTGAGAAGTTGTGTCTTGTGGAGGATACTGTAACTTCAGCAGAGGAGCAGCCTCCTCCGAAGGAGTGGCATCTGCCAGCTGACATTTCATTCATACTTGGCAAGCTTGCCAAGAGAAGACAGAGCCAGACTCTGCTCATAGTGGCCCTGAGAAAGCACAACAGCCATGACTTGCAACAGTGCTGGTGAGCATTAGGAAAAGCCTATCCCCAGGGCACATTTCAGCACTGGTGTGGGTACCTCAGGAAGCTGAGGAAACACCATCCTCGGAGGTGCTCAGAAGACACCTGGACAAGGCTCTGAGAAACCTGAACTGCCTTGGGGTCCCAAGTACATCCTCTCTGCTCCTGGGGCTTTGGCTGTACGAGCTTGGGGACAGG
Source organism: Nicator chloris (assembly GCA_013400495.1). NCBI lineage: Eukaryota > Metazoa > Chordata > Aves > Passeriformes > Pycnonotidae > Nicator > Nicator chloris. The sequence goes on from WAAE01017263.1 coordinate 182,674, forward strand.
CCAGAGGCAGTGGAGCTGAGGGCAGCCTCTTCCCTCTGATGACTTTGGGGAGAATTTCCAGAAAGCTCTGCTGGAGCCTCAGCCAGGACTGACCCTCTGCCCCAGAAGATGCTTTTAGGCTGGTGCTCTTGCCCTTGGCTCCTGTCTGAGGAGTCTGGCCTGTGCCTGACCACGCAATCTGTGGATCTAGACCCATGGATAGGCTTCCTGGCTTGACCCAAGACTTGCCTTGCCATGATGGACTTGTCAGGCAATCTCTGGACTGTGGCTCACGCTGGTTCAAGCCTCCAGACCTGATCCTGATGCTGACTTGACTTCTTACTTTGACCTTGGACCTGCCTCATCATCACAAGCTTGTCTGATGATCTGGATTCTCAGCTGAACCCAGCTATCTGCCTATACCTGCCTTTGTCCCCTTGCTCAGAGGCTTTCCCTTGCTGGCTAAGCCTCCTTCCTCTGCCTGCCTTGTTACACACCTGGATCTCAGCTCTTATATTCCTTTAGGGAGCTGCCAGCCCTCACTGCCCCCAGCAACCTGCTGTGAGCAGGCAGTCTTGGTGGAGACCTTCAGAGGTCCCTTCCCACCCAAATATTTCTATGAACTTATAACAGCACTCTAGCCAAGTTAAAAGGAAAGGAAAAAGTAACTTCTCTGGGCAGGGAAGAAAACATAGCTGTGAAGACATTGTGTTGATGCTTACATGGATGGTACATTAGATTAAGGAAAGGAGAAGGGACCAGAGGGACAGGGACAAGGAAAGGGATCTAGGAAGGAGGAAAGTGGTAGAAGGTTTGAAAATTGACAGCAGTGCATCTGGTGTAATATCACTTCATTATCCCATAAATCCCAGGACAAAAGGGTAGCAGAAGAGATGCACACAGCTCTGTTTCCTCTCCAGCTGCACTATGTCACAAAGGATTCATGGCAGTCCTGAGTTTTTAAAATAGAAATATCTACTGCCCTACAAGCCCTCTTCCACCTCTCTCCCTGCATCTCTTGGGCACCATTAAATGTTCTTCATCTGCAAATGGATTTCAAGGCTGCTCTGCTGTTGATGCATGGGCTGAGCAAGGGGAGAGAGCTGGCTCACCTAGGGCGTATGTCTCACAGGCAGGCTGTGACACAAAGATGTCTCTGTGGAGAGTCTCATCATCTTCTACAGGTCTTCTTGAAGACCTGCTTGTGCAGTCATGTCTCACAAAAGAGAGGGTCTTCAAGGGAGACTGGAAAAATGGATTTAAAACCCGGCATCTCCTAACACAAACCTGTGATGTATTACAATACATTTATTCCCACGGCAGTCGTGAGGTAGGAACTTGAAACCAGATTTATTGCTTATTGAGAAGTCTAAAAACTATAAACCCTAGCACTCTGGACTGCATTTCTTGTCACTTTCCCTGACCTTTCCTTTAACATTAAAAAAACCCCAAAGCCAAACCACTCTACTGGATGCACTCCAGAATAGCCTGAGACCTGTTGGAAGCCACAGAGAGACTGTTTTGCAGTGCAATTGGAAAGGCAGCCCTTGGCCATCAGCAGCAGTGAAAAACTGGGGCTTCTGGCACTGCCTGTGTACAGCTGGGTCTCACGTCTGGGGAGATTTATAGGGCTTTCACATACAGTGCAGCCTGAAAAAGCATGTACAAACAGTGCAAGCAAATACATTTCACCACAGCCGCATCCTGTGACATCATTTCTTTTCAACAGTGAAAATCACTCAGACCTGAAATCAATCATCCTGTATGGAGGCCAGCAACAAGACAGTGCAAAGCACTAACGTCAGCATGAGCTTCTGACATGATGACAATATTGGTATCCTCTCTTTTTTTTTTCTGGGGCCATTGGGAATGTAGTTTTTTAAAGTATGCTAGCGTTTCCCAAGCCATTTGGCTTTATGTAAATGTATAGCCATTGTGCCACGTGTGTGTGTGTACAGCTGCACATTTGACATACCTCCTGAAGGTTGTTTTGCTAAGGTCTGTGATTTTCTATACGATTAGGAACCTATTTTCTGCGAGATTACTGAAAACTCAGCTGTTCTCCTTCACCTCAACAAAGCTTGCTAAATGCTTCAGTTCTTTTGGAAAATTAAGATACTCATTTAGGTGTCCTGAGCTGGACCTATGACTCAAATTGACACATCTGGTCAAAGGTTTTCCTCAGCCACTGCTAGTAAATTCACTTTGTCAGCAGTGAGTACGACATCTGTGTTCTGATGATCCCCAGAACTGCCTCAGGCTACAGTGCAGCCAGGAGCTACTCAGACACAATGGACCTGCTACAGGAATTCATGCTGGCAGGACCTAGACACACTAAGTTTGTCTCAAATCCTTATTCCCCACTGTGTTTCCTGTACCAGAAGAGTCAGGTATGACCATGTCACAAAGGCACCTCTGTTTATTCAAAACAACCTTTCATCCTTCAGCTTTGCATCATCATGTTCACCCACAGACAGTCTGCTGTGCTCCCTCAAACAGTTGTATCCCACAGGTTCGCTGTAGTTATTGCATGTGTGACTCTGCAATGGTATGGCCTTCCCAGCCTTAAATTTCTGAGTCCTCAATAGGGCCATTCAGAAATACTGCAGTAGGAGGTGACGGTGAAGATTCATTGGGACGGATAAAGTTTTCAGATGGGAACAGCTTTACTTTGGACACCGCGTGGTCTCGGGCTGACTTACTCTCCACGATCTGATGCTTAAGCGTTCCCATCTCTGAGTCCCAGGCTTGTCCCCGCCGCAGTTTCTTGAAGGTGTTACGGAAACCCTCGGTGCTGAAGTAGTAGATCAAGGGGTCCAGCGTGCAGTTCATGCTGGCCAACATCATCGTTATAATTAACGCTTGGCGCACGGAGGCCTGGGTTTCTTCCTCAACCCTCATCACCCGGGCCTTTATCATCCCATACACCGCCAGGGTAGTGTTGTAGGGCACAAAGCAGATGATGAAGATGACCAGATTGACCAAGAGGAGACGGACAGTCTTCTGCTGTCGCAGGGTCTTCGTCTGGCTGGGCTGGCAGAGCTCCCGAAAGATCCGAACTGAGCAGTATGTCACAGAGCTGAGAGGCAGGAGGAACCCCAAGATTTCAGCCAGGATTACCAGGGGGAAGAGGTTATTTTGCCACATGTTGTCACTAAAGCTTTCAAAGCACAGATAAATGGTCTGGTTTTTCACTTCACAGTGGTTTTGCTTGTGGACTATGGCTGTGGGGATGGAGCCCATGAAGATCACCACCCAGACGATGAAGCAGAGGAGCTTGGCCACCTTGGGGCGCCGCAGATGCCGCCAGCGAAGTGGGTGAACAATGGCAACGTAGCGATCCAGGTTGATGCACATGAGGAAGAGGCAGCTGCCGTACATGTTGATCTGGAAGACTGAGCCAGAGACCTGGCACAGGATGCTACCAAAGGGCCAGTGGTGGTTGGAGTAGTAGTAGAGTCGCAGGGGCAGAGCAAGTGTGAAGCTGAGGTCACTTATGGCCAGGTTCAACATGTAGATCATCACTACAGACTTCAGGCGCAGGTAGCGGACGAATATCCACAGGGCTACCACGTTGAGAATCAAACCTGTGATGAATATCAGGGTGTAGCCAGGCATGAGGAGGTGGTGGTTGAAGGTGTAATCCTTGCATGTCTGAGACGTGTTGGACGTATTGGATGTATTGGACGCTGACATGCCCAGCATGGATCAGGGGATGGTCTTGCTGAGATGACTGAGCCTGTTGATGGGCTAAGGAGGCACAAAGAACAGCACTGAGGGAAGTCGTTCCCCTCTGAGAAGCCACGGGCAGGTCATTCCTGTCATCTGCAGCTGGGAGGTAGATGGGCAATATCTCTTTTGGTGGGCACTGCTTTGGATTGCTGGTCTGTGGTCATCTGGAGGGAACGGTAATGTGGAGTCTGCTTCTGCCCCTAGTTCAGCAATTCTTTCCAGTGGTTATGAAGTGATAAGGTGATGGAGGGTCATTGCCAGCTGTCAGTACAATTCCTGGTGAGAGTGGAAGACCGAAACAGAAGAGTTGAAGTTAGAGGAGGAAATCTCTTGAAATGTTAAAAACCCACCATGGTGGCTTCTGCAGTGAGAACTCACAAAGAAACCAAAAGACGAGGGAAAACGGACACTAAAAAAGTGAGTAATTACATGGCAGAAGAAGACAGAGCACAGAGAAGGTGGTTGTTGTAGAGAATCATTTATCACTCAGCCGCAGAAAATGCACTTTGCTTTGATCACTGCTGAGAGCACATGGATACAAGAAAGGGACACTGCAAGCACACCGGGAAAGTAGTTGAGGCAGCTCCAGAGAAAGAGAAAGAAAAAGAAGAGAGCAATGTTTTGAAGGAAAAATGCTGACTGGAAGGAACGTAAAATAAAAATGGCATAGTACTGTTTTATATCAGAGAAAAAGGACTTTGTACGTTCATTTCAGATAAAAAAAATTACAGTACAGTTACACCTGACTCCACCCAATCTCCTTTTCTTACGTAAAACAACACACACAGACCTCAGTTCCAGTGACTTTGAGTTCCTTATGTTTCTCACGTTCACACAGTTCCTTTGGTGTCCTTACTTGCATGGGACCAGTGGTGCTTATTTGGATTGTATGTCATCATTCTGCTGCTTATAACACCCTAAAACTTGAAGCAGCCCATGTCCCAGAAATGCAGAGCAGCACAGCCATGGAGGGGAGCACAGGAAAAAAGGAAGTGCCATGGGATTCATGTGGACAAACATTGACTTCAAAGCAGTATAAGGCTGGTAACCACTCCAGGTACTAACTAGCAGCACTGTCCAAACACTGATCAGCTGGAGCGAGCCCAGTGGAAGGCCACCAAAATGCTCTGGGGGCTGGAGCACTTGCGCCACGAGGAGATGCTGAGGGAACTGGTCTTGTGCAGCTGGACAAGAGAAGGCTCCAGGTGATATAATAGCAGCACTGGGGTTTGCATGGCAAGGTTTTGGTAGTTTGGAGGGCTATAGGTGTGGTTCTGTGAGGGTGTGCCAGAAATTTCCTGTGTGTCTGATACAGCCAGTGCCAGGAGGGACCTGCCAAGGCCGAGCCCATCAGGGATGGTGGTAGCACCTCTGGGATAAGGAAAGGGAAAAAGTTACTGTAAGACAGCAATTGCAGGCAGAGAAGGGAAGTGAGAATATGTGGTAGAAACAGCCCTGCAGACACCAAGGTCGGTGAAGAAGGAGGGGAATGAGGTGCTCCACGCACTGGAGCAAAGATTCCCCTGTTGCCCTGGGGAAGACCATGGTGAACCCATGTTGGAGCACTCTGTTCCTGAAGGACTGCACCCTGTGGAAGGGACTCACACTGGAGCAGGGATTGGTGTGACACAGTTCCCCACAGTTGTTCGCAGGTGTCAAACAGGATCTCCCTCATGAGATTCCATGTAGATTGTGATTTACTTCAAAAGAAAAGTAGAATTTTCTGTCTAGAGAATATCTTTACACGAGGTTGAGATGACTCAGCAACTTGACAGGTATGTCAAGCATGTCAGACCACCTGGATGGCACTGGGTGGCAATGCACAGATCCAGAGAGAATGTGCTGCAGACAGAAGCGTGTGCTGACCTCGTAGAGAGGAAGAGAATCATTCTGGTAACAACATGTTAAACAACAGAAGTGGAAACCTAATACCAGGGTGTAGACAGCCACCTGCTTGTCCATCCTTTTGTGTTGTTGTGCAGGTCCATCACCAAAACAGGTTTCCTAGAGAAACCTCTACTGGTTTATCAAACTATGTCTGAGTGGATTCTACCTTTCCTGGTGAGTGAATAATTTGCATGAAGTCTCGTGCAAGTTTGGAGTATAAGATAAGCCGACATGGCAAAAGTGCAAGAATGTTGTTTGTTTCAAGTGAAAAGTTTCATGCCTCAAAAAAATCTCAAGGAGAAGCATCACCAATGGTCAAAGGAGGTGACTGTCCTGCTCGCTTTGCAGTGGTGCAGCCTCACTTTGAGTCCTGTGAGCAGTTTTGGGCAATATAAAAAAGACATTGAATTATTGGGGAGTGTGCAAAGGAGGGCCATGAGGATGGTGAAGGGCCTTGAGGGGAAGCCGAGTGAGGAGCAGCTGAGGTCACTTGGTCTGTTCCGCCTGGAGAAGAGGAGACCGAGGGGAAACCTCATCGTGGTCTACAACTTCCTCGAGAGGGGAAGAGGAGGGGCAGCCACTGATCTCTTCTCCGTGGTGACCCATGACAGGACCTGAGGGAATGGCCTGAAGTTGTGTCAGGGAGGTTTAGGCTGGATATTAGGAAAAGGTTCTTCACCCAGAGGGTGTTTGGGCACTAGAACAGGTTCTGCAGGGAAGTGGTCACAGCACCAAGCCTGACAGAGTTCAAGAAGTGTTTGAACAAAACTCTCAGGCACAGGGTGTGATTCTTGGGATGTCCTGTGCAGGGCCAGGAATTGGACTTGATCCTTGATGATCCTGATGGGTCCATTCCAACTCAGTATATTCTGTGATTCTATAATTCTAGGAGGATATGTCAGCTTTTGCTAGAGCCAAAACCCTGCAATGAGCTGACTGGCCAGACGTTTATCTGGATGGAAACAAAGTTATTGAGACTGTGACTTAGTGAGTGACCATGACCTGCTGTAACACCTACTCAGACCAGCCAGATGTCAGGTGAAAAGGATTTATCTTTACAGACAACGTGCCTTTTCAAGCTTTCTAGAGGTATTCAATTAACAGATCTAGAGAATATAATATGTAAGCACAGTTCATTCTGTGTCAGGCTTTCTACCACTAATATTCCATCTCAAATTGTGGATGGTGAAGGGATTATGTTAAGAACAGTACAATCATGTAGTTACACTGCCTCAAGTTGTCTTCTTGCTTACAGTGTAAATTGTAGCCCAGGAATTTCTTGAGCCACAGGTGACCTAGTTGTATTCAGTAGTCCTCAGGGAACTTTTATTTCATTGGGTTTTTTTCCAGTCCTTTTTTGAGTTGATGTAAAATTTACCATCTACATTATCCAGTGCCAGGAGTGCCAAGGGGTTCCACAGCTTACTTGTGCCTCAGGTGAAGAATCACTTCCATATACCCATCTCTGATGCATCATCTGCTAGATTCAGTTCTTAGCTTTAGTGCTGGAACACACAGGGCAAAAGCCCTCCCTATTCACCTTCATTTCAAGGCTGATAATATTATAAACATCTACCATATTCCCACTCAGCAACTTTTTTTTTTTTTTTTTTAGGCTAAAGGGTCTTCGTCTTCTTAGTTTTCCCTTGTAGAGAAGCTGTTCTGTACTTTTGAACATCCTTGTTGCCCTTCTCAGCACCTTTCCACTTCTGCTACAGCCTTTGTGAGCCCTGAGCTGGGGTGCTGCAAACACGCAGTGCTGATGATGTGGATGCACTGAGCTGCGTAGGTGTAGATCTCATTTGCAAGTGCTAATGGTCAGTTCAGTTTGCTTTTTCCCATCACTTCACTAGATAAAATTTCAGCTGTTAGTTTAAGTCCAGTCAATCACACTTCTCTTAAGCTCTGCAGTTCTTCGCAGCCAAACCTCATCTTTTTAAACTTGAATAATTTTATGTCTCCAACAGATTGGTTATTTTATTATTCATCCCTCATGAATAAATCAAACAGTCCAAGCCCCAGCACAGGTGTCTGACAACTCCACTGAGAAAAACAACCATCTACCTTCATTCTCTGTCCCTTCTTTTAGGCACTTTTTATCCAGGTAGGAACATTTTCTTTAAATTTTTTTAAGTGCCATTGGTGAGACCGACTTTGAAAGCCTTCTGGAAATCCACATGGGCCACTGTTCACATGCTTATTGAGCCCTTTAACGAAGAACTGTGGGAACACCATCCCTTTATAAAAGCCATGATGACTTTTCCCCAGTAATTAGATGTGACCGCATGCCAATTGATTTTTTCCTTTATTATAGCTTCTACTAATTTGTTCAGCAAAACCATCAAGCTCCCTGGTCTGAAACCCCCCAAGAGCCTTTTCTTAAATTGAGTCTGCATTTAAGAGCTGTTTTAAGCAAAGGTTTCTCTAGCACAATTAGTCAAGTCTTCCACCCTTCAGTTATTTTTGGACCTCTGGGGTAGGAGCCGTGTGGTTTCAGACACTGTTTAGTTCCTCTTGCTACTCCATGGTTGATCCTACTACTTTTTTGACCAGAGACAGTCCTTTTATGAACTTTCCATAAAGAGAGTTTCTGCTGTGGAAATCTCCCAGGCTTTCATGACATGAATACCAGTGAAAGACACCTGTTCATTTTTTTGCCCACCATCATGTTTTCTTTCTTTTCTGAGTGGTCTTGCCTTACATACTCTAGCCTTTCAGCCTTCAAGACACTGAACAGCACAGTTCTAAACTGGCAGCAAAGACCATTGAGAGCAGAAAATAGATTGGGGTTTTTGAGGGGATTTTTTTTTGTGGGTAGATGGAAACACAGAAGAAAGAGTCTGCTGTGGTGTTGGTATGGAAGCTAAGCCGACAGTCTCAGACTTGCCATAACAGATACTATGACCAAGACCTGAAATGAGATGTATGCAGACACAGTCATTGGAAAGATGAAGTTGTGGGTGCAGAGAGTTCCTCCAGTGAGCTTTGGAGGTCCTACTTTGACTGTGCCTCTGTCAAAAGGAAAGCTGTGGGTAGGTAAAGCAGGCTGGCAGCAGGGAGACCGATTATCCTTGCTGGTTAATGTCTGAGAGTCAAAAGGCATGTTCCTTGTGGCTGCCTCTAAAAGAACCCCAAGTACTCACTGATCTGCACAAAAGCTGCCAAGAGATCTCAAGCCACCAGCTGTGTAAGGAGGCAGTGGTACCACAGCTGAATAATCCCCCTCCTCATCACAAGATGCTCTCTTTAAATCCTGAAGAAACTTTCTGTTTGGTGACTGACCTTATGTGTCCCAGGAGGTGGAGGAAGCTTTTTTTTTTTCCCCTCTTCAATTTGAGCCCCTGAATACCTGAATCAACTGCCAAGATTGTGACTCGCAAAATCTGTGGGATTCTGACTTTTTTCTTGTAGGGGTTGAGAAGCCCTAAATGTACTTGCATACAGGGTCCAGAACAGGCAGGCATGCCCTGAGATGGGATGTGTGCCTGGTGTCTTGCTGCCTGGTCCTGGGAATCCTCTCTTTCCTGGCACTGTCTTACTACGAGTCACTGTCTCCAAGCACTACAAAAATGATGAAGAATCTGAGTATGGGGCTGGGAAATGAGGTGGAAAAAGAAAGTTGGAAAAATACTGATGAGCATGCTGCAGGGTCAGTGTTTCTGTTTGTGCCTTGTCACTAAAACCATAGGGAATTTTGGGGCTACTGTGAGAATGCGGACAGCAAATGTGGAATTGGGGTGCAGAACTTAAAACACAAACTGCGTGACCTCACTTACTTAATTTGAAACCAAAGAGGAAACAACAAAAATGCGTCAAACCTCAGAAAACACACCTAACTTTACTCTAGAAATTGGAGATATATTTTTTTAATAAATGTGGGTGCTTTTTCCCTGCTATTGGTGATATTCAAGCCCCACTTTTCATCTTTTTGCTACTCAAGAAATTAGATATTTGTGATGATTAGAACCTTGAAGACATTCAAGACCTAGGATAGCTTGTTCTTAATGAGAGATACATTATATAAAAGCTGAGACCTCTGTATTTAACTCATGAGGTTTGATCACACTGCTATTGCCTCTTCCTTAGAGATGCTACCCCTCTTCATCTCCTGAGAGTCCTGTGGAAGAGGGGTCCCATGGCGGGCACCTTGGCAAGTAAGCTCTGCAGGCTGCCTGTGCTTTTAGTGTCACAGGATCCCAAAGAAAGCCTCAGTTTGAATACATCCAGAGATGTGCCGTGCACCTCTAGGTCCAGGGGGCAACTGAAGAGGGGAAGATGTCCCCCAGTGCCCCGTGCTCAGGCCTGGCAGCATGCACACAGAAGCTCACGGGGACCGGTGCCCAAGGTGCCCAACCATCCAGCTCTCCAGATGTTCCCTTCTGCCTTACCTCACTGCTGGAGAAGAGCCAAGTGTGGATGCCAGCTCGCTGCTCGGTGATTGCTCCCACTGCAGAGGTCTCGATCCAGGCACCAGACCCACAAAGCAGCTTGGACCAGAACAGAACCAGGCGGGCTCTTCATCCAAATCACAGCTGTCCCCTACCGCGTTACGGCTGATTCTACATCTGGCATGCTGCAGTTTGACTCTTCTCCTTTCTCACTTCCTGATGCACTTCTGCCTGGCTACAAAGCATGAACTTTGTTATCAAAAGCTGATAAGCTAAACCACATCCTACAACAGCAAATGCAATCATGAAAGAAGCAGTACCCAGGTGTCCTTGCAACTGAGGAGACCTGCCCTGGGTCATAGTGCCAAATACTTGCTTGTCTTGCAAACTCAGCCACCCCCAGGAATGACAGAGGGAAAATAAAACACCCCTCTCCCCAAAATATTGCTAAACAGGAGGTAGAAGTGAAATATGGGAAGTGAGAGTAAATTTGGTTTAATTGCTAGCCTGCACAAAGACTCGGAGTCCTGTCACTCCCATGGGCTAGGGGGCTTTGGGATTGAACTCCTGCCTGGGAGCCCAGCTGTGCACCGCTGGCACGTGGCAGGGTCCCCAAAAGAACCAGGCTCCAAAGAGGTGTCATTGTCTGTGGCAAGCAAAGGCATGTTTGCCACAAACATCTGTCCCTGGCATTCAAGGCTACAGGAGGCACAGTGCTATGAAAGTACAAGGGCTGATTTACCAGGACGTCTGTGACCTGGCACTGCCACGTGTAGCTGGGAAGGGAGCTGACCTTGTGCAGAGCCCATCTGGCACTCTGTTGCTTTGAGTCCTATTTCTGCTTTGCCAGTCTCAGCACACCTGGAAGAAGACACGAGTCATGGCGACACTCCTAATCCCACTGCCGTCCTGTCCCAAGAACAGCTGCCCTGGGAAGCTGCTGTGGGCCCCTTTTCTCTGCAGCCCTTGCCTGCTGGTGTTTGATTTTCTCACTCCCTGCCTCCCTTGTTCTGCTGTTACTGACTCCTCATTCAGGGAATGACACATCAAGGGATATATGTTCCTGCTGCTCATAAATCCTTGGAGGGCACAATAGCACCCCAACCACTGAGCTCACCCTGCTTCTTTTCAGTGCCTCTCTTTTTTAACCAGACCCCTCTTCTCACTTGCTAGTTGCTGGGATCTTTGTTCTCACAGCTTTTTGTGTCTCTTCAGTTCCCGTCAAGGCGTTGCTGCTGATAAAAGCTTGCAGATATGCCACGGGGGGTGTCCTTTGCCTAAGGAGTGTCTGACACATTCTGTGGGAACTTCCCCCTCCCCTGCAGCCCTCACCCCTCACACACACGAGCACACACCTGGCTGAGGCCAGCAGTCCTGGCTTTTCCATGTGTGAGAAGACAAGGACACAGTGGCACCCAGCCCAGCCCATGAGCCCCACAGCATCCTCACCCAGCCAAGTTCACTCACCTCCCCGGATCTCAGTGCCTCAGCCCACGAATTCCGTGTCCCCTCACTCGGGTGGGCTCACACGTCTGCCCCTCGCTGTGTCTTGGAGGCTCAGCTCGTGGGGAAGAGCAGCTCAACCCCCGGCGTTTCCTCACCGCTGTCTGAGTGAGCAGCAGGTAAGACCAGATTACTGGGGTGTGTGTTGGAGGCTACACCCTGATGCTGCAGATCCCAACATGCCTGCCACCCCGGAGTGCTGGCTCCAGAAAGCAGGAGCAAGGACCCAACAGGAGGAGGGATGCAGGGAGCTGGGAAGGCAAGGAGAGAGGTGAAAGGCACACTACAAGAGAGAAGCTGCTCAGGTCGGAAAGGATGACTGATAAACCACAGTCCTCTTCAGATCTCTTTGTGCAGCAAAATGTGGGACAGCAGAGCAGAGGGGTGAATCCCTTTATGGAAGAAGCACAGCAGGGCCAGAACAGCCCTGCTTCACTTTCTGAATGATTCAGACAGGAAATGCAGAAACCTGTGCCTGCGGAGGAGTTTTACCTTCCAAGGCAGTGGGAAGAGCTGGCACTTCCGAGGCTGGGGGAATGGCAGTCTATTGTCCCGGGACATTTCAGCTCCCTGGTCACATAGCCCACATTTTCTTGGGCTCCCAGGGGCTCTTAAGAAAGGGGCAGCCAATGAGAAGGGGGGCAGCCACCCCATTGTGCCTCTTAGAAGGGCAAGGAATGGTGTTCGGAAAGGACAGTCCATGGGGAAAAAAATGAGGGAGACGAAGGGAGACCTCCCAGGGAAAGAGTTACGAGAGCCAGGGAGCAGCTGGGCTGTGTCTGTTTGCTGTAGCTATGTGGGCTGCAGGGTAGAAAAGAAGAATCTCCAGCCTGGAGGAGGCAAATGAGGGAGTGTCTTCAAGGACAGTGGATGTGGGTGAGAGAGGCAGCAGGTCTTCCCCTCTCTGCTCCCATGAGCTGTCACTGCAGGGAAACTCTCTGTCTCCCCAAAGGGCTTGGTCACAAAGCGGTGACGTCTGGCAACAGCTGCTTGGTGCTGCTGTGTTCTTGTGTGGAAGGCTCTGTCTCCTGCTGAGTGGGTCTTGGGCTGCTTCCTGCTGAAGAACTGACTGGGCAGTGGAGGAAGACAACCACATCTGCTGACAGGATGGCACAAGCCACGGATGTGACACAGATGCTGTCCCCATCCACGTGAGCTCCCTGTGACGGATGTCCACGCCAGAGCACTAGCTCAGAGCTCTCTCACCATGCTGCCCAAGCTGTAGCACTGGTGTGGACGACCCCACAGGGCCAACCCAGCAGGGTTCTGAAGGCTCCAGGGTCTCCGATGCTGGCAGGCACACTCGGACAGCCCATGGTCACTGCCCAGGGCTGGAGCTACTCCTGCTTTGCAGTGCTGGGCTGGAGCTGCTGTGAAAGCCACTGTTGGGCAGAGGCTGTGGGAAGCCACAGAGGGGATTCAGGTGGCTGCCGTGCTGGGGTTGAAGGTGGTGAAGTTTTGCCACAGACAGGATGGAGCTGGTGTGGCTGTACGCGATGCTGATCCACGTGCAGCACGTCGCTGCTGTGACCCGGCTGTAAGTATGCTTTGTGCTTGTATTGTCTGCGTTGGAAAGCCACCTAGGGAGGTGCTGTCTCCAAAGAAAATAGGAGAGCAGGGTGGAAAAAGGTATCTGGGCAACCAAAAAAGCAGAAGGGGCATGTCTGGGAGTATGGAGAGAGAGAGGGATGGTACGGCTGAAGAGGTGCAGACCAGAATGGGCAGCAAGAATGTCCAATTCACAGACAACATGGCCACAGACTTCCCTGCCCCATTTCTGCTCTAAGATATGGCTAGAGATGGTTAGTCCTGCAGAGGTAAGGCCCTGGCTCCAGGCCATCTGCAGCTGAACCTCTCCCCTGCCCCACAGGTCTCTGGCCACGCAGGCAGTCCTCCGGGACCCCAGGGGCTGTGATGGCCCGACGGGGCTGGTGGAAGAGCAGGTCCGCGTTTGCCGGCGGCAGGTGGAAGCCATGGAGGCGGTGAAGCAAGGTGCGGAGCTGGCTGTCCTCAAGTGCCAGCACCAGTTTCACTCT